>JACEFZ010012416.1:0-42480 GCA_014155875.1 Cepaea nemoralis
TGGCAGCTACTATCCGAATTATTTATTAAATGTGGCCTGGGCAGCGGCCTTTTCGATCTGTCCTCTTCTTATTTCCAATTGCCCAGGGAGTGAGCAAAGTGTTGTCTTATTTTCTGGCCCCATTTTCAGGGAAGACAACGCGGCGCAGCTACTACCACGGTGTCACTGACGCATATAACATGTTCAAGTTACCTTGGCATGGAAGATGAGCAGTGACTGACATTATCAATAACACAGACAACAGATGTTAGTGTGGGGAACATGATCGCCTGTGCCTCTTGACTTGGCACATGATGATGGTGATGATGATGATGATGATGATGATGGTGATGATGATGATGATGATGATGATGATGATGATGATGATGATGATGATGATGATGATGATGGTGGTGTTAACATTTTCGGGTTTTATATACAAACATTCACACCATGATTTGCTATCATATTTTTCAGTATAGATGGTATGTGGACCACACACCTCACAGTCACGCCCTTCACAATACGGGACTGAAAGATCTCGAACATGTATTTACCTGTCCATCACACTCTCTCACCACAGATATTTGCATCCTGCAGTGTCACCAGGTGTTGGCATCCTGCAGTATCACCAGGTGTTGGCATCATGCAATGTCACCAGGTGTTAGCATCATGCAATGTACACCAAGACACCGAATATAAACAAGACACCAACTAGAAATGGTAATACCCTATACAATCTACGGCACGTACATAAAGTGTTTTTGTTTTTTTTTTTGTTTTGTTTTTTGTTTTTGTGGACTCGTGCCACAAACAGGATTCACATGGAGTAGTGAACTGAGAATATGATATGAGAAATAATTCGCTGGAGTTAATCAACAACACGCAGACAACTTGACAACCGATATTCGAGGGAACAGCGTAATTTGAAACTATCACTTCTAAATCACCACAAGGACGGTGAGCAAGGGTTGACATTATTCTTCTAGTTGTTATTTCTGCTATTGTTGTTGTTGTTGAATGTGTTCACTCTGAGGGATTTTGAGAACTGGGGACTGCTAATGACTTGGTCTATCCTGCAAGGCAAGCAACAGGCTCATCCCGCTACAGATATACCTTGACTGAAGCACAATATGATAGCTGCGAGTATGCACAGTGTTCTCCGCGGTCAGCGGATGTTCTGATTATCTGTCATCATCGCGAGGCATACCTGTTACACTGTTGCAGTCTCGCAGCGTGCAAAGTTTGAGTCTTCGGCTGACTACATCACAGCAGAGGCCTTGGTCGGTACTCCTCCCTTCTTTTGTCAGACCAGTCTCTGCCCAGAAATGACCCATGTGAACGTAAAGAGAGGACTTAAAAAAATTGTGTGTATATCCTTTACAGGACATCGCTGTCAACATCATCATCTATCAGCTGATTGTTGATTTCTTGGTAAGATTACGCTCAGTAGTTTGCCAATGCTTACTGCGCGACCGGCTCACATACCCCGTAAGTTACGACGCGGAGATAACCGCTTCCAATGCTCGCGCAACGTCACGTTACTTACGAGAGTATACGAGATTACGGATAAAGTCGTGTAACGTCTAGACCAGGGAGCCGGCCGAAGAGAGGATTTGCTCAGTGTAAATCCCGACATTGGCATATCACCCTTCTATACACCACCTAACAGAATCCATGGGAATGTCGATATACGAAGCCCATAACCGGGCACTCTCACGAAGTTTATACTTCACCTCGACACCGCAAGGTACAAGAGGAACATGATGAGATGAGATGAGATACACCACCTCAATGTCATACTGAATGCTAGCAAGAGATCTGAATGATGTTGATTGGAGATAATGATAAATGTGACTATAGAACTGGTAAAATGACAGCTGAACATTTGTTACATTATTCTGAGAAGATAAGAGGACAAACTCCACAGGGATATAAGGAAGTTCACATTTACAGATGCTTTCTTTGGATATATTAATGTTACTCTCAAAAGGTGTACTAAGACGAAGAAGAAGAAGTATAGGGAAGAGGAAGGATAACAAGAGAGGACGGGAGAGTTAGTAGGGAGGGAGGAAGGGAGAAGGAAAGACAGGGAAGAAATAGATGGAAAGAGGAGGTACGATAGATACTAAGGAGGAAGGGAAGGAATTAAGGAGAGAGCAAAGTAAGAAACTGGAAGGAAAAGAGGAAAGAAAGAAGAGGAAGTAAGGAATATGGAAGAAGGAAAAGAGGATGAATTAGCGAGGAGTAGTAAGAATGAAGGAGAACAACAAGAAAAAGAAAAACGCTTCATACATTGTTAAATTTTTTTTTTTTTTAATTTGTTGCGTATCCCTTACGGGACGTTGCAGTCAACACCAGCATTTTCAGCTGCTGTTGATGTACTAGGCAAGTGTTACTTTCATTAGTTTGCCATTGCTTTCTGAACGACCGGTCTCTATACCTTTTCGAAAAACCAGCACCGCCTCTTGATAAATGTACATGCGACAAGAACTGCTGATCATTTCTTCTTCACAAAACCAAATCAATTCAAATCGATTCAATTCAACTTTATTTTAAAAGGGTTACAAATTGGGCACGCAGGACCGTTCTTACATTCGGCCCTTCAAATCACTCATCTTTCATTCATTAATAGTGCATGATGCATTCACATAGAAAATGCATTGTCAAATGAATGTGGTAAACATAAACAATGCATATTATAATGTTATGAGACACATCCCTCACCCATCCAAACATCCTCTTTCCACCCACATACACCCCCCACCCACCCACGCACACCCCCAAATACCCACATGCAACCCCCACCCACCTACACACACCTCACCCACCCACAATATCTCCCACTCATACACACACCCTCCATCCACCCACACACACCCCCACCCCCACACACCCCACCCACCTCAGCCTCCCACATACCCACCCACCCACCCACACACAGACTCACCAAGTCATACACATCCCCACTAAATCACACACATCCCACACACACACCCCACCCACACACCCACTCACCCACACCACCCCACCTAACCCCCCACAAACACACCCATCCCCCAGCCCACAATACCCACCCACCTATATCCACACACTAATCCCCCAACTACACACACCCACACCCATTCACCGAAATACACATTCCCTACCCACCAACCCACACACCCTCCCACCTCACACACACCCCACTCACCCACACACACACCCACCCAAACACTCACCAACCCACCCTTGCCTATTAACACATCTCCCGGCAAGCATACCCATCTCCCAGCCCACACACACACCCACCCACCCACCAATATCCACACACCTCCAACCACCCAGCCAAACACTCGTCCCCAACAACACACACCCAGCACCCACCCACTCACATTCCCTACCCACTAACCCACACAACCCCAACCCACACCCACCCACACTCTTCCTACCATTAACCCAAACACACACACACATCCCTCACCCACACACATACCCCACCCACCATACATCACTTCACCCACCCACACCACCCCCACACTTCTCCTCACCCATACAACCCACACCTACCGGCAATCCCTCACTCAACCCGCATTCCCACCCACACACATTCCTCACCCACCCATCCCCAACGGCCACACACAGTCTCTTACACACACTCCTTCCACACATACATCTCCCAACACACGCATCCCCCGCACACTTACGTCCCCTACAGACTTTCTCACATCTAGACACATACTTGATGCCTTACATAATCACTTAATCTAGTATGAAAAATCTTCCACACATCACACACACACACACACACACACACACACACACACACACACACACACACTGACGATTGTCGTGAGTATTCTCTCAAAAATTGTAAAATAATTTGAGAAGACATTGTACATTTACATGCAAAATGATAATATGAAGATGCAAATACACATAAAATATGTAATAGCATGTTACATGACATGCGTGCGTTAAACTCTCTCTCTCTCTCTCTCTCTCTCTCTCTCTCTCTCTCTCTCTCTCACACACACACACCACACACACACACACACACACACACACACACATACACACTCACAAACAAGACTCACTAGCACATCCATTCTCCCACAGTCCCCCAACCACACCCACATCCCCACCCACCACACATCCGTCCACCCACTCACATATCCCCTCATCAAACCTGACATCTCACACCCACCCACATAAACCTCATACACATCCCCAACGACACACAACTCCCCACTCACACATACCCCAACCCACACAGACTCGCCAACAAACATGCTCCACCCACCCACCAACACACCCCCAACCACACACACATACCCCTCCCACACACATATACCTCTCCCACTCACACATCACCACCCAATCACACACATCTTCCCATACACACACACACACATCCCCACACACATTTTTCTCACTCACCCACACATTTCACATCCACCCACACACCCCACCAACCACACATACATCCCCACCCACACATACATCCCCTGCGCATACACACATCCTCAACTTCCCCTACATACGCCCCAAAACACCCACCCACTCACGCATCCGCCACCTACTAATACCCACACATCCCCCACCCGCCAACACCCACACATACCCACCAATTTAGACACTTACATGATGCCTCACATGATCACTGAAACTTGTATGGACAAACACCCGCACTTTACACACACATATACTGACGATTGTAGTGAGCATTCTCGCAAAAAAATTGTAAAAATTTGAGAAAAATTGTACATATTCATTGAGTGACGTAAAAATTAGGGATGCAATTCAACTCTATCTCTCTCTTTCTCTCTCTCTCTCTCTCTCTCTCTCTCTCTCTCTCTCTCTCTCTCTCTCTCTCTCTCTCTCTCTCAAACACACACACACACACAAACACACACCATCTCTCTCTCTCTCACACACTCACTCACCCACTCTCTCTCTCACGCACTTTACACTAATGGGCATGTGTTCATATTATACATGATTATATCAAGTTGCATACAAAGTGATACTATGAAAGATGAGAGTTCACTAGTGGCATTCAAACTGATAATATGAAATATGAGAATGCACACAAAATATAGAATAGCATGTTATAAGACGTGCGTGCGCTCACCTCTCTCCCTCTTCTTGCACACACACACACATGCGCACCCACACACAAACATATTCACTCCCCGTCAACCCACACATCCCGCATCTACCCCACAGCCGCCACCCACACCATCTCCCGCCACCCACCCACAAATCTCGCACCCACCAACACACACACACACACACCCACACACATCCTCACTCAAGCAATCTCCCCATTCACATATACACCACCCATCCCCCAACATACACACATTCACCCACCCCTAACCTCGCATCCCTCAACTACAACACCCCCACACACACACATATTCCCAACCAACCCACACGCATCCCTCACTCACTCACAAATCACCCACCCACTCTTACACATCATCACTCAAACATATAAACCCCACCCACACATCCCCACTACCCACACACACCCTCCACACACATCTCACACCCACATACATCCCACCACTCACACACATCTCCACCCACACTTCTATCCCCCCACCCACACCATACACCCCCAACCACACACACCACACACCCCCACCCACCCACACCACACACCCCACCCACCCACACACACAACCTCCACACCTACTACCCATGCCAAATACACACCCCCACACACGCCCACCCACACATCCACATACACATTCCCACCCACCTACACCCACGAATACCACTATCCACCACCACCCACATACACCCATGTCAAAGTCCTCACATCTGAGGTTGCGACGCGTTGTCTGTGCCAACGCCAGGCAAACGTAACAACGCGCAACCCTGAGTGATGTTAAACACTGCAGAGGGAATGCGGCGTCTTCGACGACGCCCGTATAAGCAGCCAAGCACAGCAACTGAGCGACGCTTAAACGACCGCTGGGCAGCGGTACACCCCGTGAACCTTGCAGGGGTCACACCAGCTGACTTGAGCGCCGACTAGCGTATAGAACGAAAGGCCAGGCAGACCGGGTTAGGCGTTTGTATGAGTAGGTCGCATGAGTCTGCGAGTGGTTTTGAATCTGCATTGAGAGCTAGCCTGTGCGACAGTGGGAGACTGATTCGAACGCTTGAGTATTTTGGCTTGTAAGTGATATGTATATTGATTGCATGTATCCGTATGTATTGTATTGATATTGTTCATGCTGTAATGATTGCTATGGATTGTCATTGCGCGATGTCTGTGCGATAATGAATGCAGCGCGTAAATAAAGCTTGGAAATAACAGTTTCGGATATTCACTTCGTGTGATTTGATAGTTTGATACTGCTTCACACTTGCCAGAAAACGAGCACACATATCAATCACACATCTCCGAACCCGCAGACACACAACACCCACCCACACACACACATCCTCAAATGGAAAAAAATGTTAAAATGAAAACACTATGCTATACATTGTATAACGAAGAAAAGGTTATGCACTTCAATCATAATTCCTGGAATTGGCGTAAACATGATGCTTGCTTGCTTGCTTGTGTTCGCTGGCTGTGAACTCCAGCGTGAAGTCCTGTATGTCGGATGAATAAATCCTGTAGTCCAACATTAATGTAATGTCATACCGGACCTGAGGTTTGCGTGTGTATCCGTTGTCCCATGTCTGGCTTATTGGTGTGCAGACAGGTGGTTCCTCGCCATGCAGGCAGATACTCTCCGGCTTCGGAGGGTATCATCGATCCTACTGATGTTAGCCAGGTCCACGAAGGGACCTGTTGCCCAGGACGCACGGCGTGGACGTGTCAGCAGGTCTTGGCCAGTATAGATAGCAGCCCTGGTGCCCTGGAAACACCTCTGCGTCCAGCGTAAACATGATGAAATACACAGTGTATTTAGTGCACGTTAAAATCAAGTTTCAGTAAAAATGATAAGATGAAAGATGAGGATACAGAAGAAAATGGAATATCATATATCTCTTTTTCGTCTTTAACGCACAATACACTATCTCTCTCATTCTCTCTCTCTCTCTCTCTCTCTCTCTCTCTCTCTCTCTCTCACACTCGCTGTCACTCTCTCTTACTCTCTTAAACACACAAGCACACTCCCTCTCGCTCTCTTTGTATCATACTTACTCTCTCTCTCTCTCTCTCTCTCTCTCTCTCTCTCTCTCACTCTCTTACATCCTCTCTTACTCACTCATGCACTTTCACACTCTCACCCACGCACATACACATTGTGAAAAATGATACCATTAGGTGACTTATGGAGGCATATAGTCGGTATGGAGTAAGTATTGAAAGAGTTTTCTGTTGAATGTGTAGGGACTCATTGAAGTTTTCAGATCTGTTGGAAGGTCATTCCATAAGTGGGCACCAGAATACGCAAAGCAAGGTTTGTATACATCCAATCTAGGTTTTGGGACATATAATAAATCTGAGCGCTTGCTGTTCATTGCATGAGATTGGATCAACGTTTGAATAAACTCTGGGCTATGTTTAGATATAACTTTATTCACCAATTTGGCTTTGTTAAAAAGGAAACTCTTTCGAAGTGGTAGAAGCCTCAGATGACTATATAAATTATCACGTTCAGCGTGTTTTGTGCCAGAAACTAGACGTATAGCCCGCTTTTGAAGAGAGCAAAGTCGTTTCATTCTGGATTTAGGGCAACCATTCCAGACTGTGGAACAATAATCGAGATGAGATTGAATATATGATGTATAGAATAGCTTTCGCGTGCTTTCGTCCAGGAAGTGCTGAATTTTAGCAAGTTGGTAAACTTTCTGTGCTATTTTCTTGGTAAGGACGTGAACATGGGAGCTCCAATTTAAATGTCTATCAATTAAAAGACCTAGTGACTTATGTTCATTTACATTAACTATAAGGATAGCGTGTCTATGCGGAGTTCGAGAGCTGCCCCAGTTACGGCTAGTGTCTGAAGTTTTGTCTGGTCGTTATTAGCATGGATTTCGTTTTGTCGATGTTAATTTGCATGCGTTTTTCATTTCTCCATCTAGTAAGATTATCAAGTTCTGTTTGTAAATAACTTTCTATATCACTACGGTTCTTCTGACTAGCATATGTAGTACAATCGTCTGCAAATAGATCACATGTAGTATTGAGATACACAGAGGTAAGGTCGTTAATATAAACTGTGAAAAGAAGCGGACCTAGTATTGTGCCCTGGGGCACACCAATATTAAGCTGTGTGGGTCTTGATAGACGATTGGTAAAGGTCCCGACTTGTTGTCTGTCGGATAAAAATGACGTAATTAGGTACCAAACAACAACAGACATTTATTTCACTACACAAACTTTATTTGGTTTATAAAGGATAGCGTGCATTGAACATGGATATCTGCATAACTGTCCGAATCTCCCCGAGTAAGGAAAATATCAGCACACTGCAACTGTTCTCTAGTAACTGACGACGAACCATATGTGTGTACTAGAATCACCGTGGCTGTAAATATTTTGTCTGGGATTAGCTTTCTTATTTGACAAATAACGTGGCCAGCGGACTATTTGAATTAATATTGTCGATATCCATGTGCGAAGTGCAGACCAGTTCTGTGCCATCCATGTGCGAAGTGCAGACTGGTCATGTGATATGCCTGTGCGAAGTGCAGTCTGTTTCTGTGATATTGTAACAATGCAAGGTAGGGTTCCTCGTTATCTCCCTATATCCCGGCTACATGCCTTACAGAATTTAATGAAATGAATCTTGTTTGGTTAGGCTTACGTATATTCTATTAACACATAATTATCCAACCCCCTAACATAAACAATTACATGGGGACTAACACTCACACATATAGCTGAGTATGATATAACCTACGACAGATAACTCATAATATCAACAATCGCTCACTGAAATAACAGAACGCTTCTTAACGAACACTAATATAATTTAATTTAGACAGCAATCACTCAGATATACAATATTTATGGATTCAGCCTACACTAAAAATTGTCACTGCTATTATTAGAGCTCTCATATAAGCCACGGACAGTCAGCAGTCCACGCCGTATAGGAACCACGGATCCTTGTGCAAGAACACCGAGTGTGAATTCTGCAAGCAGGATGTGCATGGCGTCTCAAAATGAAGCATGTACCTAAGAGGTTTCTTCGTCAGTTGAGCCAATAAGTTACGTACATAATGTTTTCTACATGGTGTACATGCCATTTGGTCATACATCATTCTCTCATCGCATAACACAAACATATCAAAACATCAAATGCACAATCATCATCACCATATTGTTCTAAGCACTTTACAACACAATCTTCCAACCATCTCTATACTACCAATGCCAATCCTAGACATTGACAGAAAAAGAGAAAAGAAAAATCACAACAACAGAAATGAAATTATATTACCTTAGAAGAATACTCAATGAATCAAGAAGAAGAAAAAAATCAGAAATGAAGAAATCAGGGATAAAGTAGAGGATATAGCAGCGCTAGATTTTCTTAGAAGGCAGCAAGTCAAATGGTTTGGCCATGAAGCTAGGTTACCAACTAACAGTATATCACGACAAGCAATAATTTACAGACCAAATGGAAGTAGAAGAAAAGACCGACGATGTAAATGATGGGCAGAGGGAATAGCAAAGTCCAAGGGAATCTCGATAACTGAAGCCCATAAACGGGAACGCACTCTCCTGGTGTTTATGCTTCACCTTGACACCGCAAGGTACAAGAGGAGCATGATGAGATGAGCAGACCGGACCCATGACCACCAGGCAGTCAAGCTAGCGTCTAGCCACCACACTTCCGCAGCTCCCAAACGTGCTGTAGAGGGACTATACTGTTGTACTCATGTGAAACACGAAGATATCAGATTGTGTTAGTTAGTTAGTTAGTTAGTTAGTTAGTTAGTTAGTCGTGGTTCCAACTTCAGCGGCAACGGGTTGTCCCCATATTGCTCCGTTCCTGTGCCAGTGAATATCACGCAAAATGCTCCTCACTGCCAAAAGTGAACAATGGAACAGACAGGAGTATCGGCAAGCCAACAGCCCGCACAGGTACACTGTGCATAATGCCGCCGCCAGAATGCCAACACAAAAGTTCTCCATGAAAAATACAGTTCATCGTCGATGGAAATGGCAGTCACCAGAAAGACGTCATTGACCCGGGTTTTATCCCATATGATTCGGTCTCTTTCCACAGGACGACCCGCCGAAAGCGCCGCACAAAGCACGAACTCCGTACCTCCAGCGGCGATTCCCAGGAGTCTCCTGAAAAATGCACTCGTGAGCCGAAAAAGGCAAACCAGTCAATCCAGGAACAGCCCGCCGCCACCGTTCCGAACATGCAGTTCATGCTACACACAAACGCGGACAGATGTAAAAGCATTCCACACGAAACTCACATCTCACAGTGTCGCGCCACGCACTCACTCAGTAGCTTGGCGACGGAACCATATCCTCCTCAGACGCCTCCTACGACATGCATGGTAGGTAACAGTGTTACTATTCTTTGCTCCCCCAAATGGGCCCCGGCAACACACGGGCGAATTGTGTGTAAGATTGTGTGTGCAGGCCCAGTACTTAATACTTACTTATGGACTTCGACATCGCTACACTCGGGACTTAACGCGTATTCTGCAACCTTTTTCAAAATCCGCCGAAGAGTTTCTGTATTCTAGTCATCATTATCCTTATGTAGCAGGTCTTTTCTAGAACGTTGTTGTAATCAGGGACCGCCGAAAAGTTTCCCGATCGTTTACAATTTTTTCCTCTTCACACATCCGACCGTCATGCTCAAGATTCTGATATGTCACGTGTCCATCTATGTGCTGGACGATCCCTGTATTTTCTTTCAGGAACTATACCTTCTATCATTGTTCTTTCCAAACCATTGTGATGTTTAATAGAACCAAAGTATTTTCGTTTCCGAGACACGCTATTGTTTATAAGCAAGTTTTCTTCGATGTTCAGACCTTGTAGAATTTCAACATTTGCCTCGTTCCTGGTCCACAGTGTTCTAAGAATGTTTTCATGTATCAGAGCTCAAAAGCACAAACTGTCTTCTTGCGATTGCTAAATGTTCCATAACTCACATACATGTCTTGCTATTTAAAAGATGCATGTTCTCTCTTCAACTTGTGTGCTGGTATTCTGCCATATGATCTTATTACTGTTTGACCTCTGCATTGCTATTGCCAGCCTGGATTACTCCAGTAGCAATCTGAGTAAAAGTCCATATGATTTTTTTTTCCACGCTTTGATCATCGTCCAGAGCATGAGCTCATGCCTTTTTCGGTCAGTCTGTATATATTAATACTCCAATACTGAAGAAAGTCCTCACTACATCACCTTAATTATAAAGTAGCTCTCCACCCAGGGTGCAGGACGGGGGCGGGGGCGGGGGGGGGGGGGGGGGGTTAGCAGTAGCTAATAAATCAGCCTTTTTATTGTCTCTTTACCCACGTACCTTTGGGACACAAATACTTGATATGATGGCAAAGTGTAGGTGGAATGAAGCTAACCACTCCATTCGGAACATTCCAGCTTCCACTTTCCGAAGCACAATCTATGAGTTCATTACAAACTATATAGATGGCTATGCTTCCCTCCAACTATCGGAAGACTCCGGTCACAGCCTCACATTTCATTTTTCATGCTAGATGCTTCTTTTTTTTCTAAAGCGTCCATTTGTCTTGCTCTAAAACCGCACGTACTCTTCTCCTCTTACCCCAGACCACCCATAGTATATAATTACTCCGCCAGGGTGTGCGTTATCTTCTGTCAGATTTTGAGGGACACATCTGTAACATCTGCTTCTATTCTCTGTTCCAACGTTTCCACACGCCTTGCGGATTGTGTCTTCAGTTTATGCTATTCCAAGACCTGCCTCTCTTCAATCTGTCTCTTGGTTTCTTCTAATGCTTTGCTTAAGTGATGTTCTATATCTGCTGCAACCAGAGAAGCACTGTGTACCTTTCATAAATGGATGCCAGACAATGTTTGTGCTTCATTAATAAAATTGGTCTATCGCTTTTGTAGCCGAGAATGACACGCATGCTCTAATTTTAAATGCGTTCTAGCTTCGTCTGCTAACTATAAGGTAGTGTAAGCCGTACCAAACCTTACTCCATCACTGAAATGATCATATAACAGTGTGTAACATCTTCGTTGTTCCATATTAGCCGCTACCATCACTTTTGGAGCATTGAGTACTTCTTGGTCCTTTCACTACACCGCACACATAATCTTATTGGACAAGCCTAGCTCAAAGGTTATTCCCAGTACTTGAGTGTGTTCTCTCTATTAATTATGCCACCATGTGGTGTTCTATGATACCTCCTGATTGGCAATCATGTCGTTCATTTAACCCATTGTATGGATGCCTTGTCAGGGTTGATGACAGAGTCTATTTCCCAGCACCACTCATCCACTTTATTTATAGCATCCCGCATGTCTCTAGATATTTCCGTCTTGTCTCTCACCTATCTATATACAAGGATACTGACAGCAAATAGTAATAATTTTCACAAAACCCGTTGCCTGACACTAGATGTGACTATAAAAGTAATAATCTGGCCTCCTGGGGTAATTTTGTCATAGCCTCAAATGTCAAATTTTTCTCTAAATGTTATAGTAGCATATACCAAACTAATTTGTTTCTCCTAAAGCGTCCATTTGGCTTTGCCCTAAAGCCGTACCAACTTTTCTTTCTCTTACCCCATGCCACCCATTGTATATAACTACACCGTCAGAGTCATGTTATTATGACCTCAGGACAGGAGCAATTAGCGTTCATATCCTTTTATATCTGCTGCTGGAGACCGCGTTTCTGTGAGTTTGCATACAGTGCCATGAATAAAATATGTAAAAAGCATTTCCTCCATTTAATTATATTTAGAGTGAAAAATTGTTTTATTGTAATGATTAGTGCAAACAAAATGTTTAGTGGTAGATTTTTGTAGGCAATATCGTGAACACTTAATTCATAAATACGTGAACGTTAACTTACAATTTTTATATTTTTCTTTATGTCTAGTATTGTGTCAAGGTCTCAAAGGGGACATGACGGAGAGGACAGAGGACCGAAATAGGACATGGGAATGGTGCGGGTATAGTAGACCGATCCTTACGCCTATGACAGAAGGGTAGAGACAGGACGGTGCCCTTGAAGACAGGACAGGTTCACCTTGGACGGGACGACGCAATACGCCTGCACAAACAGGCGAGTGAAGGACAGACCCGACTAGCACGACCTCCACGGACTCCACGAGGGTCAAGTACCTCGTGACCACCGAACTCAGTAGGTAGCGGGAGACGGGACTCAGACGTGAATGAGAGAGGATGCTTGAATGAGTTTGAGAGGAGAATAGACTATTTGCTTAGACTTCAGTGCGAGTGAATGTGGGCGCTATCAGCCGTGTGTTCGTGTGCGTGCTGAAGCACGAAGAAGCTATACTTTTGTAGTTAAGAGTTTTGCGAGAGCTGTGCGAGTTTGTAAGGAAGATGTACATTATTCATATTACGATGCATGAATATTAAACACGTATTGATTTATATCATGTTTTCATGCCTCATCTGTACTCGCACCATCTGCCTGTCTGAACCCTGTATATAAACCCCTAGAGACGTTGACATGTTGTTTTATACAAATGCATCCGCTTTCTCTTCATCTTTCAATGTCACAATTTTTAAAAAAAACTTCGTATATCCTTTACAGGACATCGCTGTCAACAGCAGGATCTTTCAGCTGTCTGTTGATCTCTTGGCAAGATTACGCTCAGTAGTTTGCCATTGCTTTCTGAGCGGCCGGCTCAGTATCCCGCAAGTCACGAGCGGGGGTCGAACCGCCTCAGCTCTCGCACCGCTACGAGACTCTGCGTGATAAACGGGAATGTCACAATAGCTAATGCATATTTTATCACAGCTCTATCCCTCCACTGTTATTGACATTGGGGTTGAAGTAGAATGGATACCATCTACAGCACTCAACTGTAGGGATGGTCTAGCACTATAGTGCTAGACATGTGTGTGAAATACATACACACACACACACACACACACACACACACACACACATCACGTGTAGTGGCAGAGCATCATTTTGTTGCTTGTATTATTTGAGCGCCTTGACAGGGTGTTTGTCACCAGTCATATCAGTACAATTAACATCAGCTGTACTGTTGCTTGTATTATTTGAGCGCCTTGACAGGATGTTTGTTACCAGTCATATCAGTACAATCAACATCAGCTGTACTGTTGCTTGTATTATTTGAGCGCCTTGACAGGGTGTTTGTTACCAGTCATATCAGTACAATAAACATCAGCTGTACTGTTGCTTGTATTATTTGAGCGCCTTGACAGGGTGTTTGTTACCAGTCATATCAGTACAATAAACATCAGCTGTACTGTTGCTTGTATTATTTGAGCGCCTTGACAGGGTGTTTGTTACCAGTCATATCAGTACAATAAACATCAGCTGTACTGTTGCTTGTATTATTTGAGCGCCTTGACAGGGTGTTTGTCACCAGTCATATCAGTACAATTAACATCAGCTGTACTGTTGCTTGTATTATTTGAGCGCCTTGACAGGGTGTTTGTCACCAGTCATATCAGTACAATTAACATCAGCTGTGCGCTGCTTGGGCGGGCGTGTTAGTGTAGTTGATTTGGAGCTACTCTGTTAATATGTGTGCAGTCGAATGAGGATTCCACGCCAGTGTTCATCATCCGTCAACAGAGCAAGACTGCCCACCTATCCCTCCATGCATTCAGACCTACAATCTGTGATGGCCTTTTCACACCACAAACTCATAGCACGTGTGCTGTTTGGACTTTGTCCTCATCTGCTGTTTAGAGAGGCGTGTGTTTCTGAATGTTATTTGTGTTTCTGATTAACCTCATGGCTACTATTGGAAGTCTCTTGCCTGGTGGTCATGTGGTCGAATTACCACTGAGGCAGAAGTTTATTGAAAATTTACCTGGGCTCCCAGGGCTCTCATGGAAATGGATGCCAGGACTCACCTGAAAATGGATGCCAGGACTCACCTGAAAATGAATGCCAGGACTCACCTCAAAATGGATGCCAGGACTCACCTGAAAATGGATGCGAGGACTCACCTGAAAATGGATGCCAGGACTCACCTGAAAATGAATGCCAGGACTCACCTCAAAATGGATGCCAGGACTCACCTGAAAATGGATGCCAGGCAACTGTTTTGTGGTGCTCTCTGGACAACAGAATTGTGGGAGCTGATGTCCCAAGCCTCACGATAGATGTCAACAGAGAGAACAAACTGAAATATCTGGGAATCACATTTGACAGGAGCCTGTCCTTCAAGGACCATGTGGAGATGCTTGTGACAAGATCTCAAAAGTGACTCAATGCACTTAAAACTATGGCTGTAATGGACACAGAGCAGAGAATGCTTTTCACACTATACCAGCACTTGATCCTCTCAGTGATTGATTATAGCCTAGGACTGCTCACTGTCTCACAGAGTCAGCTGGTGAAAGTAGAGCGCATACAGAACGAAGCTATGCGGGTCATTCTGGGATGCACCAGAGACACCCCAGTAGTGTGTATGCGTTACATCCTTGGTCTGCCGACTGTTGCTGCTAGGTTCAAGGTGATACAGGCGAAGGCATACCTCAGAGTTCATGCTGATACAGATCACCCGTTGCATGAGGCGCTGGACGCAGTTATGGGTCAGCGACTGATAAGAGGGAAATCATGAATAGCTCAGGCGGAGGATACAATCAGACAGGTGTGCATCTTGGAGAACATTGGGCGAGGAAAGGAGTGGGTCAGAGTGCCAGTGGAGCAGTCAGACTTGTACAGAGTTATAATCACATTGAGCCGGGAGTGCAGGGAGTGGCCATCAGGGGCTACGGAAGTGGAAATCCAGCAACTAATTCAGGATAATGCTCACTCAGGTCATGTGATTATATACACAGATGGTTCGGTGTTGAGAGGTAGTAGAAATGCCTGGGGGTTCTTACCAAAAGCTAATGGTCGACGTTTGGTGCAGGAGAGCCTGGCATATGATACCACAAATCTAGCTTAAGAATGGAGGTGGAGGCGGTCAGTGCAGCTTTCCGCTGGATGGAGAATACGATTCACACACACATAGTGATTGTAACTGTCTCAGAAAGCATGCTGACGAAGGTGAGGACAGGCATACTTCGTTCAGAGTGGCTTGCTTCGCTTCAGAGGTCGCAGGAGGCAAGAATCGCCTTGATCTTTTCTCCGGGGCATGCCGGTGTGCTGGGGAATGAACAGGTAAACAGATTGGCTGGCTTAGCAAAACTTAGTGGAGTATTGATGCATGACAAGGCAGCCGTGGTTGCGGCCTAGTGGGAACACGTGTACACCTCGGAGGATCAAAAGAATCACCATGGGCTGGCAAGAATGAGGCAGCGTGGAGTGACGAGGGGATTTGGCCGACGCTCGACGCTCAGAGGAAAGGCGAGACGCACTTATAATCAGACTGTTACTGGTACTATTTGTGCTGGAACTCTTCAATGGCTCTGAGGTATGCCTTCGCCTGCATCACCTTGAGCCTACAGTCAGCAGACAAGGATGTAACGCATACCCACTTTATGTGGTCATGTCATGAGAAGCCAGGCATAGGAGAACATCGTGACAACGGGAGAGATCGAGGGGAAGAGAGGCAGAAGCAGACCAAGAGAAATGATGCTGGATGGATTGAGACGGTGTCATGGAGGAATATTATCAGCAGAGTTGATCCAGAAAACGATCGAGATCTCTGGAGAGATTTCTTTCTCCTCCTCAATCCCCTGGTCATACCCTTTAAGTTCTCTCTCTCTCTCTCTCTGTCTCTCTGTCTCTCTGTCTCTCTGTCTCTCTCTCTCTCTCTCTCTCTCTCTCTCTCTCTCTCTCTCTCTCTCTCTCTCTATCTCTCTCCTGCTTCCTCCGTGTTTGTCTCAAAGACCCCATCAACACTGAGCTGCCACTTTGGCTATGAAGAGTTTTAGTTTATAGCCATATCTCCCTTCGGTGAGCGAAACGTACAGGTTTGGTAAAACTACAGGTTTTAAGTTGATCATTTCTGGTTTTCTTGTGTCTTCCACGTGTCAGTTAACCTTCACGTGATTCCTGGGGATTGTTCCTCAAAAAGGAATCATGGCGCACTGTACGGCCAAACCATGTAAGCATTTTGAAATAAATGATCCCTTCGCCACAGTGCCGGAAATAGTAAATGAAGACTTAATAATCGCATGTAAGCAGGTTGATGCCTGTCTCCCTGGCCAAGGTGTTAAAGACGCTGCTCGTAATATCGTATATCCACGTACGAAACACAGCTTCGCGAGATTCGGCAGCGGAACGTGTCGCGTTGGTTTCTTATTGAAAGGTATGTGAGTCGGTCGTTCAGAAAGCAATGGCAAACTACTGAAAGAAAATCTTGCCAAGACATCAACAGCAGCTGAAAATGCTGGTATTGACTAGAATGTCGTGTAAATAGGATATGGAAAAAAGCAAGTGAATAGAGCAATCAGCACTCGTTGTGCAATGACAAATAAGATAGTGGGACACCTAGTGCCACTTTAGTCGCATAGAAAAATACATGTAAGTGCTAAAGCAAACCTCATAAGAAATATTTTTTGTCCGACATTATGCTGCCAATGTCAAACACGAACGCTGACCGCAACTATGTAATAGTATTACTAATAATAACAATATAAATAAGAGGCCTTAGAAGAGTTCGGGGGTAACTGCGAGAGATAGAATTAGGCACGATGAAATTAGAAAAATGACTGGGTGTGAAACCAGTCACGCAATTTATTAAAGAACAACAGATTAAATGGTTTGGCCATCTTATAAGCATGCCTTGGTACCATATGCCACAAACAGCCACACAGGCGACATATGATGAGTACAGAGCAAAGGGAAAGATCACGCTGAAGCTGGAGTGATGGTATCAAGAACAATCTTATAGAAATGAAGATGGAGTGATGGTATCAAGAACAATCTTATAGAAATGAAGATGGAGTGATGGTATCAAGAACAATCTTATAGAAATGAAGATGGAGTGATGGTATCAAGAACAATCTTATAGAAATGAAGATGGAGTGATGGTATCAAGAACAATCTTAGAGAAATGAAGATGGAGTGATGGTAGCAAGAACAATCTTAGAGAAATGAAGATGGAGTGATGGTAGCAAGAACAATCTTAGAGAAATGAAGATGGAGTGATGGTAGCAAGAACAATCTTAGAGAAATGAAGATGGAGTGATGGTAGCAAGAACAATCTTAGAGAAATGAAGATGGAGTGATGGTAGCAAGAACAATCTTAGAGAAATGAAGACCAACCTATCTACAAGGCTCATATTGGAAAGAGCGATTTCCTTACATCTCACCCCAACGCTTCACCGAGGTAATCGAAGGCAGTGAAATGAAGAAGACGAAGAAGGAGAAGAAGTCAAAGAAGAAAAATACGAAGAAGAAGAAGAATAACTAAAACAAAATAAATAAGAACAAAAACAAGAACACGATGTAGTAGTAGTAGTAGTAGTAGTAGTAGTAGTAGTAGTAGTAGTAGTAGTAGTAGTAGTAGTAGTAGTAGTAGTAGTAGTAGTAGTAGTAGTTAGTAGAAAAGGGAAGAAGAAAAGTAAGTGGTGCCCTAAGTGTGAATATGTAATGTGTTTCCCTTTCTCAAACATGTTTTGAAACGCTGAACACTCAAACAGCACAATGTGCTATATAAAGCTTATATCACAGACGAAAGCGGACACAAGCTGAACTAGAATTTGTTGACGTGACATCGGCGTTACGACTTGCTGTAGTTTAAGGATGAAGCCCATAGCAAGCCTCTTGTTTGTTGCGGTGATTACTTTAGGTAAATTAACGTTTTATATAATTTAAATTCTTTGTGTGTGCTTATTTTTATTCTGTTATTACTACTGGTATTATTACCCTGATAGATAGCCATAAATTTAAGGACTGATAAACAAACTTTAAGGCATTAAATGCTTATGGCTTACTAGATCACTCATCATCAGCATCAGCACCTTTCACATTTACTATCAAGCGCCGTGGGGAGAAATAGTCAACGTTCTTGCCCGCGATTCGTGGCACTGGAAAGTGTCATCCATTTGATTGTTCAATGTATTTGATATCGTCAATCCATTTTCTTCTCATGCGTCCTCTTGCCCTCGTAACAGATCTTCTGTGATGTAGCATAAGTGATGATAGGTGTTAGTGTTGCAGTTTAGCGAGATTGCCGAACCAACCGGGTGTGAGCGCCCGGCCGTTACTCACCATCTGCTGAATGGAGGTGAGATGCTGAGCCTGCTACATGCTTGGTCCAGACACTTGTTCTACGGCTCTCAGCTGAGGGATATTGCTGAACGCCTCTAAGCCAGTATCCCCCGGGTGTGTATGCCTGGCCAGTTACTCACTTTCTGCTGCATGGAGGTAAGATGCTGAGCAGGCAGCACCTGCACCCTACCTCGTGAGCATTACCAAAGGTAGAAAAAGCTTCCCAGCCGCACGCAATGGTTACGATGTAAGTCTGTATCAAAACCTCATTGAGTGAGCGTAATCAAAGGTAGAATAACGTCTCATTAACACGAAATGGAACTCTTGGCTAACAAATCCATTACGTGGAAGTCCGAAGGGAAAGCTTGCTGAGTGGATGTCGTCTGTAGACAGACCGGTCCTGGAGTGCGTGGGGAGGGGCCGAACTATTTCATCTTCTGCCTTTTAATGTACGTAGTACAAGTTGTTTATCCCACTGTCAGTGATCACTCATCGAAGCCATATTTATCATAATGTAGCAGGTCCTATGCAGAACCTCGCAGATAGTCGATGCCACCGATGTCAGTTTCCCTGGCTCGTTAGCTTTCATGTTAAAGGTGTCTTCAATGTCCTCTGTCCATCTCCGTGCTGTTCGCCTCTGCCTCTTTTACCAGTAATTACTCCTTCCATTACTGTTCTTTTCATATTATTGTTGCATTTATTGTGGCCAAAGTATTTCAGTCTCTTTTTATGAGTCATTTTTCTTCGATTCTCAGATCTTGTAGAATGTCATTATTTTGTCTTCTTCTTTGTCAATGGGATCCTCAGAAATTATATTGATTGATTGATTGATTTAGGAATCGACATCACAGCATTCGGGGCATTCCCATAAGTGCTCCGTCCCCATCCTCAGCAGCCAGCAAAGAGTTTCAACACTAATAGTACCAGTAGCAATCTGATTATAAGTCCGTCTCGCCTTTCCTTTGAGCGTTGAGCGTCGGCCAGATCCCTTCGTCACTCCTCGTTGTCTCATACTTGCCAGACCGTGGTAATCCATTTGCTTCTCCGAGGTGTGCAAGTGCTCCCACAAGGCCGCAACCACGTCTGCCTTGTCATGTATCAATACTCCACCAAGTTCTGCAGAGCCAGCCAATCTGTCCGCCTGTTGATTTCCCAGCAAACCGGCATGCCCCGGAGAAAAGATCCAGGGCACGCCGGTGTGCTGGGAAAGAAATTATATATAACAGTTTAGTTCAAATGCACAAATGTTCTTCTTTAGTGATCATGACATGGTTCAGGTACGACATTCGCGCGTTTCAGGAGGCGAGATGCATGTTCTCAAACTCAACTTCATTGCACCATGTTTAACCCATGTAGCTCGGCTTCTTTCCACAGGACTGCCATCCGAAAGTATCGCACAAAGTGCGAACAACGTCGCTCCAGCGACGACTCCCACGAATCTCCGGAAAAATTGCACTCGTGAACCTAATGACGTAGTCCGGAATCGAACCTACAACTTTCGGAACGCGAGGCAGGCGGCTCAACCACTTCGTCACGGAGACCCCGTGTTACTGTATTATGTTTGATGGTATTGTTCCGTTGGCTCTGTGAACTGTGTAACCTGCGCCTTGCTATCTCACGTATCCGTCTGACTATGTTTGAACGGCCCACACTGTTATTTATTGTGAAGCCAAGATAATCAAAGACTGTGACATTTTCAGTTTCGTCATTGTTGATTGTGATTTAGTTGACACGTGGTTTAGTCGGTGGACATTCTTTTTATAAGTTCAGAAGAAAAAAAAATATGTTGACTCTCACTGTGTCTTCTGACAGAAATCATTAACTCTTATAATTAATCCCCTAGCACCATTTGAAAGGATGACCTATTATTTGCATATCTGAGATCTGGAATAAGATTTCTACCAATTATCATCACCATCATCATCCGGTGCCTTGCCGACTGGCGTGCGTGATCATGTCTCTCTACAAATTAATATCGCCGACGTCATGGATCAATTACTGTGTTGACTCCCTTCCGTGCCCTGACACAAGACTGTGAAGAATCTTCTCACGCTGTCGTCCTCTATCTCTCTTTCCACAAATCTGACCGGTTGTCACAACATGTTCCAGTTTTTGTCTTCTCACAACGTGGCCAAAAAACGACGAATGCCTCTTTCTGATGTTTATGAAATGTTGTCTTTGTGACTCAGCTTCTCTTACAACGTGCTGATTGCTCATTTTGGCTGTCCAATAACTTTTCAGCATTCTTCTATAAGACCACATCTTCAAGGCTTCCAGGAATGTTTTCACCTGTTGACTAATTGTCCAGAATTCCCAGTCGTATTTTAGAATTGGTTCTATGCAACATGCAAGAACTCTTGTTCTAACTTTCAAGGACAGTGAATTATTGCACAGAATGTGCTTCGTTTGATAGAATGCAGTTTTGCTTGTTCTATTCTGTTCTTTCTCTCAGTGATGCATCTTCCATCTAATGATATCCATGTGCCTAGATATTTTAATTTCTGCACTTGCCCCAAAATAACGTCCTGTAGTTAATTGCACATTTAGGCACAATATCATTCTTTGATATTGCCATGATTTCTGTCTTTCTATTATTCACACTAAGAACCATTTTTTTCACTTACTACAATCACTGTATATATCAATGAAAGTGTCCCCTCACCTTGTACGATGGATAGCTGCAATCCTGCTCCAAAGGAAGGTGGTGCTAAGATGTGGGAGTTGGTCTTCTGAGCCGACGACGATATGTCCAGGATTGCCGCAGGGTTCACCACCGTCACCAGTACTATTCAACGTGTATACGGTGCCCAGTCACTGAACAACAGTTGAACGGGAGGGGTAGGACTCTGTCATTTGATGATGACATTCTCGTGTATCGATAGGGTCGAGATAGACAGGCGGTTGCCAAAGATATGCAGGGTGAACTAGATAGAATTTCCTCATGGTGTGCGGATGCCAGTGCCATTGTCAACCCTGCAAAAGCATCGGTTATATGGTTCTCCCTAAACAACCAAACTGTGAACACAGACAGGCAGTGAGAATGGATGGGAGCATTTTGAGTAGAACCCAGTCGATGACATATCTTGGCGTGAGGCTTGATCGTAGCCTGTCTTTCAGAGATCAGTCGATTATGTCATAACGAAAGCTCGAAAAGGTTTGTCAGCAATGAGAGTCATGGCGACTACCAATATCGAGCAAAGACTGCTAATAATTCTGTTCCAAGGACTGGTGCTTTCACCCATCGAGTATGCCCTGGCCATCCTCACTGTCAGCCCTATACAGTTTGGAAGACTTGAAAAGGTACAAAACGAAGCCATGCGCATCATTCTGGGCTGCACGAGAGACACCAGTTGTGTAGCGATGAGATATCGCCTTGACTTCCCGATAATGAACCAAAGGATCAAGTTCTGGAGAGCTCGTGCATACTTGAAAATAAGTGCGGATGAGCAGCGTCCTCTGCATGAAGATATATTCAGAGAAATGGGCAACAGGCTAAAGAGGGGCAAATCATGGATGGGTGGGGCGGAAGATGTCGTCAGACAGGTCTGCAGACCTACCAGTATCAACCCCGGCAAGGAATGGGTGCCGGTGCCTCCAGCTTTTAAGTGCTCCTTCTCCTGCAATATTACACTCGACAGACGGTGCAGAGAACAGAACCCTGCCGCTGTCAATGCAGACGTCAACGCGCTCATCAATGAACACGAAGACAACCCCGAAGAGCTCATCTATGAACACTCAGATAGCCCCGAAGTGCTCATCTATACAGACGGATCTGTTGTAAAGAAGCAGAGAAGTGCATGGGCATTTACAGCCCGTTCAGCGGGCCGAACCGTCCAAGAATCCAGTGGTGCCCACACTATGCCCACGAGCAGCATGACGATGGAGGTGTTGGCAGTAACACAGGCTTTCCTATGGCTAGAATCATAGCATTATACCAACGTGTGTGTACTAAGTGATTCAATGAGCATAATTCGGAAGGTCGAACCTGGATCTATACGTAGACAGTGGACTGAGTCGCTGAGGAAGTCTGTTGTCCGTAAAGTCACCTTCATCTTTTTCCCGGGACATGCGGGAGTCGAGGGAAATGAACGAGCTGATAAACTGACTGGCTCTGCAGCCCCTGCTGATGGCCAGCCTCATGGATCGTGCCGATATCTTTTACATTTCTGAAAATATTTTCACTGTATAGGGAAAACAGATCTGGAGACATTACACATCCCTGCCTAACACCTCTCTTAATAGGTTGATATTGTTCCACTTCATTATCAATCCTTATGGCAGCTTGCTGTTTCCAATATATGTTTTTTATAAGTCTAATGTCTTTCCCATCAATGTGTAGATCTGCAAGCATATCCACAATGTTGACATGTCTAACTCTATCAAAAGCCTGTGTGTAGTCAGTGAAGCAAAGATGTATATCCTTGTTTACTTCTATAGCACGTTCAACAACTGTTCGCAGCATATACACAGCATTTACTGTACCCTTTCCTTCTACAAACCCACATTGTTCTTCCCCTATTTCAGGTTGTGTTTTCTTTCTCACTCTTTGCATGATAATTCGTAGCAAAATCTTTGTGATGTGAGTCATTATACTAATTGTTCTATGTTGATCACATTCCAAGGTTCCTGATTTCTTTGGGATTGCAATAAATACAGAGTTACATAATTCAGGAGGTATATCTCCAGTATCATATAATGTGTTCAGCAGTCTGGTGACTTGATCTAGTCCAAATTCTTCTAAAGCTTTAATCATTTCTGGTGTGATGTTAACTGCACCGGGGGCCTTGCCAGCTTTCATATGTTTAAGAACATTTCGAACCTCCATCTTCAAAATTGGCGGTCCTTCATTATTAAATCTAATATCATACTGCTCCTCTCTGTTAACATTATAAAGGGGTGTTCACATAATATGTCCATACATGTAGAATCTGATCTTTTTCTATTATGATTTTGCCATCTTTAGTTTTTAGACAGCCTGTTGATGTACTTGTTCTTTTATTAGTAAGTTCCTGAATTCTGTTGTGCACTAATTTGGTATTTTGACTGTTGTGTTGTTTTTCAATGTCTAAGCACTTTTCCTCAAGCCATGCTTCCTTTGCCTCCTTACATACTATTCTGACTTTTCTGTGAATTTCTTCATATTTGGCAGAATTATTTTTTAGTTAGAATTTGCCAGCTTACCCTCCTGTTCTGCTGGAGAACAAATACTTCCTCTGTTGGAGTCGGCGCTACTTCGAATGAAGCGCTTTTAATTTTACTAGATTATTGTTGGCTAACTCTTGCCACGCTACATTTTCTGAGTTTTTTCCCTTTCAGTTTTACTTAGAACTTCTCTTCTTCGATATGCTTCAGACCCCTTCAGATTCGGCGATGTTAATAAAGCAGAATTAAGACAGTATCCTCCAGCTACCGTTACCTGGCCGTCCCTATATTTGTAATCGGCCTGATAGCGTGGGTGAAGCCAGCTCTAGCCAAAATCCTAGGTTTGGCGGTAGGGCCTATCCTTCCGCTATTATTCCTATTACATATTTACACATACATTTGCTACAAATGCTATACACATAAAACTGGATGGTGGGTCAACGACTCAGTCACAAGGTTGCATGATAATTTTCTTAATTAAAATGAGACAAACAGATATGTGTACTGCTGGAGAAGGCAAGCAAATGATGGAACATCTTGTTCGTCAAGATGGCGACAGATACAGTGGCTAAAAGATATTCTCTGGAACAACTGAATGGGAATCGGAGATTGTAGTACAGACAGAACAATAAAACGGACTGCAAGCTTTACAGACTCTTTCAATGAGATTATTTAGAAATTGAAAAAAAAAATTATAGAAATAAACACTTTTATTTCTTTGAAGATCTCACCATTTCCCCATGTCTACGCTAGAAAAGAAATATCGATTTATATGTATATATTAATAATTTGATAATTCCGTAATTGTGTTGTGTTTGTAATTCCATCAACGTGTTGTATTTATAATTCTATCAATGTCTTTTATTTAATAATTCCACCAAAGTGTTGTCTTGTATAATTCCATAAACGTGTTGTTTTTAATAATTCTATCAACGTGTTGTATTTTGTAATTCCGTCAAAATGTTATATTTTATAATTTTATCAACGTGTTATATTTCATAATTCCATATGTGTGTTATATTTTATAATCCCATCAGCGTGTTACATTTTATAATTCCATCAACGTGCTATAATTCATAATTCCATATATGTGTTATATTTCATATTTCCATCAACGTGTTATATTTTATAATTCCATAAACGTGTTATATTTCATAATTCCATCAAAGTGTTATATTTGCAAATCCCATAAGCGTGTTACATTTTATAATTCCATCAACGTGTTATATTTTATAATTCCATCAACGTGTTATATTTTATAATTCATCAACGTGTTATATTTTCTAATCCCATAAGCGTGTTCCATTTTATAATTCCATCAACGTGTTATATTTTATAATTCCATCAACGTGTTATATTTTATAATTCATCAACGTGTTATATTTTCTAATCCCATCAGCGTGTTCCATTTAATAATTCCATCAACGTGTTATATTTTAGGTGTGAGCTCTCGATGCCCCCACAACTGGACATTCTTCCAAGGAAACTGTTATCGTTACGGAGACAAAACCGCTTCCTGGGCAGATGCACAGGTATTGTCAGTTATGTTTCCCCTTGTTTGAGGACAGCATCCGGTGTGCTGCAGCCGAGGTAGCGGGTTCAACCCCGGTCAAGTGGACTAACATGTTGACTTCTCCTCATTGACTTTGGAACGTAAATTACAAGTACTTATGTGGTCGGAGTGGGTTAGCCTGATGCAAGGGAAACTGATAATAGGGAAAGCTAACCCACACACAGAAATCAGTCCAATGCACTAGAAGTAGTCGCCTATGTATGGACTACGCTTGAGTTCAAAGCGAGCGAACGTAAACAATAACAAACAAATACCCCCAGGTCTCATATTGCTAAACATTTGCGACCAGCATACGCAGAATAGAGGGAGCTATTTCGAACTAACCCGTTCCATTTAAAGACAAACTGAAAGATGTCTACAAGCTTAAGAATACTGCGAGTTTATTTGCATTCAATCATATTGAAGTCTGAACGGAAACAAAGAAGAATAAGAAGATGTTGTGCCAAACCAAGAGACCTTGTTTTTATGATGTTTTTCTAGTTTTCAAATGCTTTTAAGAATTTGTTCGTTTGATTGCAGTCAATGAGCAGGATCTGCAACATTTAGTAGATGCAGTTGTTGCACACGGTGAACAACTAGGGTTATAATTAAATTGTAATAAGATTCAGATGGTGGTAGTCACTAGGAAGAAGGAAATACCACAATGAAATATACATGCAATTTGGAATACTCTTAAACAAATTAGTTAGTTAGTCTTTCCTCTTGAGCCTAAGGCGGCGCATAGGGCAGAAGTCCTGTCTCTCCATGCTTGGCGGTTCGCTGCTACCTGTTGTAGATCTTGGATATTTACTTGGCCATTGAATGAGCCTTCTCAACCGTTCATAACACAACACACACTTCACTACACACGTGGGTTGGATTTTAACGTTCCAATAGCCAATATGAAATATCCTTGGAATTCAACAAATTTCAGCGAAGCAACATAACATTTAGAGCCAGAAATCTGGTTCTGAAACAACGGGAAGTTTTACGATGGTGGTTTGTCGGACCGCCGATCAACCGTTTTAAGCCGAGCTAGAAAGAAACACGTCTCGCCATCTTGACCTAGAACCGGAAACCCCCTTAAACAAATGAATCGGTAAAATTAACACGGAACAGTCATCTGATGGGAGATGCCTAGGAGAGATTAGAACACGACTTGCCATGTCGAAGGTAGCCTCTTGCAAGATTAAAAACATACTGACCAAAAAAATTATGTCGTTTGCATCGAGCAAAAGCGTGTTGAAGTGCTACATAGACATATACCTTTGTATGGATGTGAAGCGTGGAAAATGAGCAGACAAACTGAAAAACATCTGAGTTGTGTGGAAATCAGGTTTCTGAGGAAAATACAAAAAATACCATGGACAGAGAGAAAAGCCAATGACCTAGACATATAAGAAACAAACGAAAGCCGTGAACTGATTAGAGAAATTAGACGTATAGACAGTTACAATTTTTTTGGATCGCCATGAGAAGAAATAAATTATAAATTGGAGAAGTTGGTGGCAACTGGCAAGAATGAGAGGAAAATAACAAGAAGAAGTTATATAGTTAGATAAGTGTGTGTGTGTGGGTGTGTGTGAGTATATATATATATATATATATATATATATATATATATATATATATATATATATATATATATATATATGGATGGCTTGGCCACATGAAATAATCGTAATCGAGACAAGAACACTGAGCTGATCCACGACTCTGGTGATCGTGTGAGATGTCGAAACATGACTGCCCATTTTTATCGTTATGGCTGTTGTTGTTTGTCCATTAAGAATAATGATGACCATTTATTTCATCCTGAGTTCTAAGATGGCTGTTAAGGCCTATTTTGGCTCGAAATATTCTTTGACATTGTGGGCAAAGATTACTTAACGTTCCAGGAGAAGATCTCCTGTCGTGGCTTTTCTGTCCAACCTTTTCTTCATAGCTGTTGTAGTCCGGGTTGCTTCACAAGTGACTGCACCCTTGCGTTATGATGCAGGATACGAATTTCGGTCTTTGGCAGCAGTCTCCAAGGTGTCAAGATGAATTCCTAAAGCATTTATTGAGATTTTCAGAATCTATAAAGCGTTTCTTCTGGCCACCTTGGGAGCGTTTACCACAACGCAGCTCGGCGTAAAAAATTCGTTTAGGGAGCCTGTGATCTGGAATGCGAGTCTACTGACCAGCCCAGCGAATCTGATTCTTAATTAGTAGAGTGTGGATACTGGACATGGACATACCTGTTTTTTACTTTGTTTGTATGTCGACCGCAATATAGGATACCCACCAACCGCGGCTAGCTGGTTAGGTAATGATTGGGCAGACAATGTTTAGGGCACCTTTTCTAGCCCCTTCCTCATGCTATGGAGGTGAGCAGTGTTTACCTATAGAGGGCTGCTCAGTCGCTCAGGGGCTGTCGAATCCCACTGCTGCTCCGGTCAGTAGAAGACGACCATATGGACTGAGCCGCCTGTGTGCAGTTCTGCAGCTACAACGGCCAGCGTACTCACGCTTGCCGCTTCGCCGCCTCGCCATCGCCACAGGGCTTGAAGGTGATATATGCAGTTGGATGAAGAATGACTTGCGCGATGAATTGGATTAAAGTGAGGAAGAGTTGCGCAATTCGTCGACCTGACTCTCTCTCCTGAGTCCATCTGAGTCCAGTGGCAAGGCACGTCAAGACGACCGGAGACGAATACAGGTGCAGTGAGTAGTGGGTTACGTCCTATTTGATTAGCATTTCTGGATTGTGGTGCTGGATTGACCCCAATCCAGCTGGATTGGGGTTAAGGGTTAGGGATTAGGGGTTAGGGGTTAGGGTTAGGGTTAGGGGTTAGGGGTTAGGGTTAGGGTTTAGGGTTAGGGTTAGGGGTTAGGGGTTAGGGTTAGGGTTTAGGGTTAGGGTTTTTTGTCTTCTCCTAATTATACTTTCTGGATTGACCTCGCTGGATTGCCCCCAATCCAGCTCGGGGCCAGTGCGGTTTGGGTAGGGTGGGTATCTAAGTCATATGTAAGGGTTGATACATCTAAGAAAAGACATATTTCTAAGGGCAGATAACTGAGTTTGTGTATAATATTTTAACTAATTTTTAAAAAATAAAAATAAAAGACAAGCAGAGGCGAGCGGGGCGGGCGGCGAGCGCAGGGTCGGTCGCGGGCGGCGGGCGCGGGGGCAGGATCGAACCCCATAAAATACGTCGCATAGGTAGGTAGGGGGTCATTCGTAGTCATGGATCCTAGATGGAAACATCCTTTTACCTCGATGATTGCGGGACCAACGGGATGTGGTAAATCCGTCTTTGTACAACAGTTCCTGGCCCATCTCCCAGACATGGTCGACCCGATTCCAGAGGAGGTTATATGGTGCTATGGGGAGTGGCAACCCATGTACGAGACTATGAAGGGTGTCCAATTTAACGAGGGACTACCCGATGTGGAAAAATGGACTGGTGATAGACGGCGGTTAGTGGTTATAGATGACCTAATGTCCGAGACAGATGATAGAGTGACCAAACTATTTACCAAGGGTAGTCATCATCGTAATCTCAGTGTCATGTATATAGTCCAGAACCTTTTTGGTAAGAACAAAGAACAAAGAACTATCAGTCTGAATTCGCATTACCTAGTAGTGTTTAAAAATCCTCGAGATGGATCGCAAATTGTCAATCTGGCCAAACAGATGTACCCAGGCCGCGTGTCATATGTCCAAGATAGTTTTAAAGACGCGACATCGACGCCACACGGGTATTTGTTATTCGACCTTCGACAGGAAACACCGGATCAGCTCCGTTTACGCAGTCGTATATTTCCTGACCAGCACCAAGTTGTCTACGTCCCCAAGTAATATGTCCAACCGAGTGTAACGTCACGGCCCCATGCTGCGGTTTCTGGGTGAGGCAAAGCCAGCCGCCGTAAAAGCCGTAATTAAAACGGCATCCCCGGATCTCGTCCAATCAATATGTGAATGCTGTCACAATGTCTTAAAAGGGAATGTTCCCCTGACACAGAGTCAGAAGCGCCGGCTGCAGCGACACAAAAACAGTCTGAGAGCGCTAACGAGTAAGAAACTGTCGCTCAAGAAAAGGAAACAGATCCTGCAACAAGGTGGTTTCATAGGTGCCTTACTCGGCCCAATTCTAAATGTGTTGAAGGGCATCGTGGGATTGTAATGGCCAAGAAAATGCTCCTGGTCGATCCTCGGCTGCTAGAAAGACCCTATACACCACCCGACACACTAAACGATAGCCTGCGTGACTTGGACCAACAAATGCGCCAAGTCCTGGAGAGTGAAGATCTGCCGCCTCGTGAAAAAGCCCGTGTATACCAATAAACCTTGCAGCGATATCTGAATCGACTAGATCAGTACAGACACAAGCCTTTAGGCCTAGTGGATATCAAAGAACAAAAACCCGAAGTCAGCACTGCACCTGAGACCACCCGTCAAATAACCGAGACACCTAGTCAACCTATTCAAGTAAGCGAACCCAAGAGTCAAGTAACTACCCATACATCAATAACACCCAAGAGTCAAGTAGCTGAGACCACTCCAGCGTATAAGCTCAGACGAAAGAAGAAGCCGAGTAAGTTAACTACGCCCAAGTGGGAAAAATGGCCGCGCAATTAAGAAAGTATTACTACGAGCCCCAGCAGCCAGGGGCCTATGGCGGGGCCGCCGCCTTAAAAAGAAATTCTACACTGAACGCTAAGCAAATAGAGAAATGGTTACACCATCAGGACACGTATACTTTGCATAAACCGATCCGTCGGCGTTTTCAAAGACGTCAGACCATAACCGGTGGGATAAATCAACAGTTTCAAGCCGACTTGATAGATATGCGCCAATTACAAAGATACAACGATGGGTTGTCGTATCTAGTGACCTGCATCGATGTGTTTAGTAAATATGCCTGGGCCATCCCGATCCAGAAGAAAACGGGGAAAGCGCTGGTGGAGGCTGTGAGTAAAATCTTTGGTGATAGACAACCGGTAAACTTTCAGACCGACAAAGGGTCGGAATTTGTCAACCAGATCTTCCTAAAATTTCTGAAAGACCGAGGTGTGCATTTCTTTACCACCGAGAATGAAGACGTTAAGGCCTCTATAGTGGAAAGATTCAACCGGACGCTTAAAGAAAAAATGTGGCGGTATTTCACCAAGACTAATACACTGCGCTATGTCGACGTCATAGATAAACTGATCAGCAACTACAACGGTTCATATCACAGAAGTATTCGCATGGCCCCCCGACAAGTCAACTATACTAATCAAGAAGAGGTGTGGCATAACTTGTACCAAAAACCCGACGGGTCAAGAAAAGTACATTTTACAGAAGGGGACCGAGTCAGACTGGCTCAACCCAAACAACCTTTTAAAAAGGGCTATGTGCCGTCGTGGACAGAAGAATTGTTTACCGTCAGTCGTATAAACCCAGACCAGTCCGGTGACGTATGTGCTAAAAGACGATTCGGGCGAAGAACTACGAGGCTCATTCTATCGAGAAGAGATCCAACCAGTCGGAGATAAACAAGTGTATCGGGTTGAAACCGTCTTACAAGAAAGACGAAGGAGAGGTGGTGGTAAAGAGTATTTAGTGAAATGGTTCGGTTATAATTCGTCATTCAACAGCTGGGTCTCAGATCTAACTAGATACTGAGGCTAATGGACGAAGACATTGCGGAAACTACTGTACTGCGCCCACAAAATAACCCACCCAGCGAAAGAACCTCGTTCTGGTCGTTTTTTGGTCAACGGGTGCCGCGAACAGAGATTGTCTTCTTCTGTCAGATGGTCGTTATATACACCGTTATCGGCGTATCACTATTCAATCTGAGTCGCGGCAGCGCCGAAGCATCTGAGGGCAAGCTGTGGATTGCGCTAATGAGTAGTTGTCTGGGTTACATGCTACCTAACCCTAAACTATGAGCTTCTACGTGACTATTACCGAGCAATGCTTCACCGAATATGTTTCCCAACAACAACCCGGGTCACTTTTTCGTCAAGTTGCCGCAGACTATTGATGTGACCAAACAATACGAAGTGGGTTTGGCCGAAATTCAGTTTCCCAACTACTACTGCAATGTGTTAGAGAATGAAGTGTGGTTCATATACATACCACCCCAGGGGAAACATCCCATAAGAGTGGTGTGTCCTTCGGGTATATACAGCTCACCAGCTGGGTTTATAGAGGAACTTAATCGACTAGTGAAAGGGGAGGAAGAGCGTGACAAGGCGCGTCCTGATCGGTTAGTGAAAGAGACTGATGACAAGGTGCGAGTCAGATTCTATTATAACAAGGCCTTGAAGAGAGCCCTCGTGAAACTATTCGAACCGGGGGCCACTGTTAAATTTAGCGAGAGATTGAGAAGCATTTTAGGTTTTCCCTCTGGCAAGGTGACGGACGCCAACCCTTTAATGGAAGGCGAGGTGGTGGTAGAACTGAATAATGACATTCAAAATGTCTACGTCTATTGCGATCTTATAGCCGCGAGACCAGTCGGAGACGCCATGGTCCCACTACTAAGGACTGTCCCGATCTTGGACCAGCGCTCAGCCTCGGTATTTCGCATCTATGACAAACCACACTACGTGCCATTGAGTCGGTACTCTTTCGACATGGTGGAGATCCTTTTAACCACTGAGACGGGGACAACGATCTCATTCACCAGCGGAACTTCAGTGCTGACGTTACATTTTCGCACGCGGAAACATTCAGACCTAGAATAATGGTGAAATACGTGGCGTTACGTCGAAGTCCCAAAATGTACGAGGACTTTTACTGCAACCAAGCTGGCCATGGCATGCCAGTGTTTGTGGGTGGCCGGAGTCAGAGAGGTCGCGGTATCGGCAGTTTCTTCAGTGGACTTGGTCGCACAATTCTACCCTGGTTAAAGACAGGTGGTAAGGCCTTACTCCGAGAAGGTCTAGGTACAGGCTTGAAAGTGGCCCAAGACGCTCTAGCTGGTAGGAACGTTGGAGAAGCCTTTAAAGACCACGCCAAACAAGCCGGTCAGCGTTTACTGCAAGGCGCAGCCGATCATGTTAGCCAATCGGGTAGCGGTATTAGAAGAAAAAGACGACCAGCGCCACCTGGTGAGCCGAGTAAACGTATAAAACTAAGTGCTGGTCCTAATCGGTCTCATAAGAAGAAGTATTCGGTTATCTTCGCATGATGGCTCTGATTCATCCCAACTCGTGTGAGTGTCTGCATTCTGGTTTGGATCTGTTTAGCGTGCCGCCGACACAAACGGCCGTAGAAGAGGGGCAGTGTGTGGAGATACACCCGCTCGCATCTCTAGCACCAGGAGCACCTATAGAATTTGCTATATCTGGCGCCAGTGAAGAGTATCTAGACTTATATAATACCTTCTTACACATCAGAGCTAAAGTCACACTACCCAACGGCGATAAACTACCACCCACAGCCGAAGTGGCCCCCGTCAACTATTACTTACACAGTCTGTTTTCACAAGTGGATGTCTCACTCAACGACACGTTAATCACCCCGAGTGAGAACACATACCCATATAGAGCCTATCTGGAAGCCACACTGAATCATTGGGAAGAAGCCAAGAAGAGTCATCTCTCAGCCGCCCTATATTACTACGATACAGCTAAATTTCTCGATGAGACTCAAGGCGATAACAACAAAGGTCGAAACACCCGACGACAACTAGCCAGCGAGAGCCAAGAAATAGATATGATGGGTCGACTACACGTCGATATCTTTGCGCAAGACCGTTACATGATAAACGGTGTGGATGTGAAAATTAAGCTGACTCCATCGAAAGCTACCTTTAACCTAATGGCCCCCGACGACACCTTGGCTTATTCATCCGTTATAACACATGCCACACTGGTGGTTCGTAAAGCCAAACTAAATCCAGCCGTCGCTCTCGCCCATGAGAAAGCCTTGATGAGAGCCAATATGAAGCTACCGATCAAGCGTGTGGCGTTGAAAACATTAGCTATCCCCCAAGGGATGTTATCTCACACTCAAGATAATCTGTTTATGAGTCAAACACCCACCCGTATCGTGGTTGGCCTAATAACCTCAGCCGCCTTCAACGGTACTTTCAAAGCTAATCCTTATAATTTTCAAACCTTTGGGTTGACGTATCTGAACGTAACAGTCGATGGGCGATCTGCCACCAGCAAGCCGTTAACGATGGACTATGAACGTAATCAATACGTACGAGCCTTCTTTGGCACTAATCTAGCCATGGGTCTGGTGGGCAAGGACGCCGGTAATTCCATTGACTATATGCAATATAAACATGGGTATACGCTGTATGCCTTTGACCTGAGTCCCAGTTTACTGGACGGAGATCAGTTTGAGATGCCGAGGGCTGGTCCCCTAACCCTGGAATTTAAGTTCAACACACCCACCCCAGAACCATTACAAGTTATCGTCTGCGCCGAGCACGACGGGATAATTGAAATATCCAAGACCAGGCAAGTGCTAACAGATTATGCTTCATAATGGACACAGAACAGATTACCAGTCTACTTACTAGGCAGATAGATATGTTCGACGGGTCCAGGTCAGAGTATGTGCTCGTGATCAGTTACCTACACAAATAGATAGAACTAAACCAGCTGCTTTGGTGATAAACACTGACCCCAGTGATCAACCTGGGTCCCACTGGATCGCGCTGTATTACGATGGGTTAGGCAAATGTGAATACTTTGATTCGTTTGGGCTACCACCCTTACACGCTGACATAAGCAAGTTTATTGAGAAGTACTCAGTCAGACCGTTAATGTACAACACCCGGGTCTTACAAGATGTAATAAGTAACACCTGTGGCCTGTACGCTATCTATTTTCTCAAGCGGAAATGTCGAGGGTGGAGTATGCCACGTATTCTGCAGGCGTTTTCAAATAAACAACGGGTCAATGACCGGATTGTGGGTCGATTAGTCATCCCATGATAAAGATTAACCACCTGTTACCACTAAAGGTCAACTGGGTCTGATACGTACTCGCCAAGAATATGAACAATTGATAGCTATGCAAAGTGGGATTCTAGCTGATTGTTGGATAGACTCTCATCCAATCAAGATGCTAACAGTTTTCAAACCACACCAGTTACTAATCCAAGTCAAACCAGTCTCTAAGAATGTTCAAGCCAAGCCAGTCACTAACAGTGTTCAACCCTACCAAGACAGCCAAGTCACCAGCACTTATCAAGCCTACTCAGCTACCAGATGTCTGATAAAGCCGAAGACAACCAGATGTTTGATGAAGCCGACAACAGCCAGATGCATGATAGTCAACCAACATACAGTCAGATGTGTGATCAGAGCCCACCAGCCCGGAGACCAGCAGCCCATGACTACTCAGACAACTGTATACCACTGGGTGATCCAAGAAAGAAGAGACAACGTGTATAGCTATCCATCTATGAAAATTAAAACAGAAAAAAATGAAAATCTCTGTCTTTGTTATTTGTTTTGTATCATTTTTTGTAAACATTTGTCCTTTTGACATTCTTCTTGTGTACTTGGCTCGTTGGCAAATATTTGTGTCTTTGTACTTTTGTGATCTTGGACTTGTGTCCCACTGTTCTTGGCCCGTTTGTTCCCTTGTGTTTTTGTTATTGTCTGTTTGTGTATGTCAATTGTTCCACAGGTGTATGCCAAGTCAATCAACCACTGAATAAACAACCTCACGCAGCAGTCACCATGAAAACAATAAAGACAAGAAAGTCGAAAACATGAAAAAGAAGGGAACAAACGGGCCAAGAACAGTGGGACACAAGTCCAAGATCACAAAAGTACAAAGACACAAATATTTGCCAACGAGCCAAGTACACAAGAAGAATGTCAAAAGGACAATTGTTTACAAAAAATGATACAAAACAAATAACAAAGACAGAGATTTTCATTTTTTCTGTTTTAATTTTCATAGATGGATAGCTATACACGTTGTCTCTTCTTTCTTGGATCACCCAGTGGTATACAGTTGTCTGAGTAGTCATGGGCTGCTGGTCTCCGGGCTGGTGGGCTCTGATCACACATCTGACTGTATGTTGGTTGACTATCATGCATCTGGCTGTTGTCGGCTTCATCAAACATCTGGTTGTCTTCGGCTGTATCAGACATCTGGTAGCTGAGTAGGCTTGATAAGTGCTGGTGACTTGGCTGTCTTGGTAGGGTTGAACACTGTTAGTGACTGGCTTGACTTGAACATTCTTAGAGACTGTTTTGACTTGGTTAGTAACTGGTGTGGTTTGAAAACTGTTAGCATCTTGATTGGATGAGAGTCTACCAACAACAGCTAGAATCCCACTTTGCATAGCTATCAATTGTTCATATTCTTGGCGAGTACGTATCAGACCCAGTTGACCTTTAGTGGTAACAGGTGGTTAATCTTTATCATGGGATGACTAATCGACCCACAATCCGGTCATTGACCCGTTGTTTATTTGAAAACGCCTGCAGAATACGTGGCATACTCCACCCTCGACATTTCCGCTTGAGAAAATAGATAGCGTACAGGCCACAGGTGTTACTTATTACATCTTGTAAGACCCGGGTGTTGTACATTAACGGTCTGACTGAGTACTTCTCAATAAACTTGCTTATGTCAGCGTGTAAGGGTGGTAGCCCAAACGAATCAAAGTATTCACATTTGCCTAACCCATCGTAATACAGCGCGATCCAGTGGGACCCAGGTTGATCACTGGGGTCAGTGTTTATCACCAAAGCAGCTGGTTTAGTTCTATCTATTTGTGTAGGTAACTGATCACGAGCACATACTCTGACCTGGACCCGTCGAACATATCTATCCTGCCTAGTAGTAGACTGGTAATCTGTTCTGTGTCCATTATGAAGCATAATCTGTTAGCACTTGCCTGGTCTTGGATATTTCAATTATCCCGTCGTGCTCGGCGCAGACGATAACTTGTAATGGTTCTGGGGTGGGTGTGTTGAACTTAAATTCCAGGGTTAGGGGACCAGCCCTCGGCATCTCAAACTGATCTCCGTCCAGTAAACTGGGACTCAGGTCAAAGGCATACAGCGTATACCCATGTTTATATTGCATATAGTCAATGGAATTACCGGCGTCCTTGCCCACCAGACCCATGGCTAGATTAGTGCCAAAGAAGGCTCGTACGTATTGATTACGTTCATAGTCCATCGTTAACGGCTTGCTGGTGGCAGATCGCCCATCGACTGTTACGTTCAGATACGTCAGCCCAAAGGTTTGAAAATTATAAGGATTAGCTTTGAAAGTACCGTTGAAGGCGGCTGATGTTATTAGGCCAACCACGATACGGGTGGGTGTTTGACTCATAAACAGATTATCTTGAGTGTGAGATAACATCCCTTGGGGGATAGCTAATGTTTTCAATGCCACACGCTTGATCGGTAGCTTCATATTGGCTCTCATCAAGGCTTTCTCATGGGCGAGAGCGACGGCTGGATTTAGTTTGGCTTTACGAACCACCAGCTGTGGCATGTGTTATAACGGATGAATAAGCCAAGGTGTCGTCGGGGGCCTATTAGGTTAAAGGTAGCTTTCGATGGAGTCAGCTTAATTTTCACATCCACACCGTTTATCATGTAACGGTCTTGCGCAAAGATATCGACGTGTAGTCGACCCATCATATCTATTTCTTGGCTCTCGCTGGCTAGTTGTCGTCGGGTGTTTCGACCTTTGTTGTTATCGCCTTGAGTCTCATCGAGAAATTTAGCTGTATCGTAGTAATATAGGGCGGCTGAGAGATGACTCTTCTTGGCTTCTTCCCCATGATTCAGTGTGGCTTCCAGATAGGCTCTATATGGGTATGTGTTCTCACTCGGGGTGATTAGCGTGTCGTTGAGTGAGACATCCACTTGTGAAAACAGACTGTGTAAGTAATAGTTGACGGGGGCCACTTCGGCTGTGGGTGGTAGTTTATCGCCGTTGGGTAGTGTGACTTTAGCTCTGATGTGTAAGAAGGTATTATATAAGTCTAGATACTCTTCACTGGCGCCAGATATAGCAAATTCTATAGGTGCTCCTGGTGCTAGAGATGCGAGCGGGTGTATCTCCACACACTGCCCCTCTTCTACGGCCGTTTGTGTCGGCGGCACGCTAAACAGATCCAAACCAGAATGCAGACACTCACACGAGTTGGGATGAATCAGAGCCATCATGCGAAGATATCCGAATACTTCTTCTTATGAGACCGATTAGGACCAGCACTTAGTTTTATACGTTTACTCGGCTCACCAGGTGGCGCTGGTCGTCTTTTTCTTCTAATACCGCTACCCGATTGGCTAACATGATCGGCTGCGCCTTGCAGTAAACGCTGACCGGCTTGTTTGGCGTGGTCTTTAAAGGCTTCTCCAACGTTCCTACCAGCTAGAGCGTCTTGGGCCACTTTCAAGCCTGTACCTAGACCTTCTCGGAGTAAGGCCTTACCACCTGTCTTTAACCAGGGTAGAATTGTGCGACCAAGTCCACTGAAGAAACTGCCGATACCGCGACCTCTCTGACTCCGGCCACCCACAAACACTGGCATGCCATGGCCAGCTTGGTTGCAGTAAAAGTCCTCGTACATTTTGGGACTTCGACGTAACGCCACGTATTTCACCATTATTCTAGGTCTGAATGTTTCCGCGTGCGAAAATGTAACGTCAGCACTGAAGTTCCGCTGGTGAATGAGATCGTTGTCCCCGTCTCAGTGGTTAAAAGGATCTCCACCATGTCGAAAGAGTACCGACTCAATGGCACGTAGTGTGGTTTGTCATAGATGCGAAATACCGAGGCTGAGCGCTGGTCCAAGATCGGGACAGTCCTTAGTAGTGGGACCATGGCGTCTCCGACTGGTCTCGCGGCTATAAGATCGCAATAGACGTAGACATTTTGAATGTCATTATTCAGTTCTACCACCACCTCGCCTTCCATTAAGGGGTTGGGGTCCGTCAGCTTGCCAGAGGGATAACCTAAAATGCTTCTCAATCTCTCGCTAAATTTAACAATGGCCCCCGGTTCGAATAGTTTCACGAGGGCTCTCTTCAAGGCCTTGTTATAATAGAATCTGACTCGCACCTTGTCATCAAGTCTCTTTCACTAACCGATCAGGACGTGCCCTTGTCACGCTCTTCCTCCCCTTTCACTAGTCGATTCAGTTCCTCTATAAAACCAGCTGGTGAGCTGTACATACCCGAGGGACACACCACTCTTATGGGATGTTTCCCCTGGGGTGGTATGTATATGAACCACACTTCATTCTCTAACACATTGCAGTAGTAGTTGGGAAACTGAATTTCGGCCAAACCCACTTCGTATTGTTTGGTCACATCAATAGTCTGCGGCAACTTGACGAAAAAGTGACCCGGGTTGTTGTTGGGAAACATATTCGGTGAAGCATTGCTCGGTAATGTCACGTAGAAGCTCATAGTTTAGGGTTAGGTAGCATGTAACCCAGACAACTACTCATTAGCGCAATCCACAGCTTGCCCTCAGATGCTTCGGCGCTGCCGCGACTCAGATTGAATAGTGATACGCCGATAACGGTGTATATAACGACCATCTGACAGAAGAAGACAATCTCTGTTCGCGGCACCCGTTGACCAAAAAACGACCAGAACGAGGTTCTTTCGCTGGGTGGGTTATTTTGTGGGCGCAGTACAGTAGTTTCCGCAATGTCTTCGTCCATTAGCCTCGGTATCTAGTTAGATCTGAGACCCAGCTGTTGAATGACGAATTATAACCGAACCATTTCACTAAATACTCTTTACCACCACCTCTCCTTCGTCTTTCTTGTAAGACGGTTTCAACCCGATACACTTGTTTATCTCCGACTGGTTGGATCTCTTCTCGATAGAATGATCCTCGTAGTTCTTCGCCCGAATCGTCTTTTAGCACATACGTCACCGGACTGGTATGGTTTATACGACTGACGGTAAACAATTCTTCTGTCCACGACGGTACATAGCCCTTTTTTAAAAGGTTGTTTGGGTTGAGCCAGTCTGACTCGGTCCCCTTCTGTAAAATGTACTTTTCTTGACCCGTCGGGTTTTTGGTACAAGTTATGCCACACCTCTTCTTGATTAGTATAGTTGACTTGTCGGGGGGCCATGCGAATACTTCTAGTGATATGAACCGTTGTAGTTGCGGATCAGTTTATCTATGACGTCGACATAGCGCAGTGTATTAGTCTTGGTGAAATACCGCCACATTTTTCTTTAAGCGTCCGGTTGAATCTTTCCACTATAGAGGCCTTAACAGTCTTCATTCTCGGTGGTAAAGAAATGCACACCTCGGTCTTTCAGAAATTTTAGGAAGGATCTGGTTGACAAATTCTGACCCTTTGTCGGTCTGAAAGTTTACCGGTTGTCTATCACCAAAGATTTTACTCACAGCCTCCACCAGCGCTTTCCCCGTCTTCTTCTGGATCGGGATGGCCCAGGCATATTTACTAAACACATCGATGCAGGTCACTAGATACGACAACCCGTCGTTGTATCTTTGTAATAGGCGCATATCTATCAAGTCGGCTTGAAACTGCTGATTTATCCCACCGGTTATGGTCTGACGTCTCTTGAAAACGCCGACGGATCGGTTTATGCAAAGTATACGTGTCCTGATGGCGTAACCATTTCTCTATTTGCTTAGCGTTCAGTTTAGTATTTCTTTTTAAGGCGGCGGCCCCGCCATAGGCTCCTGGCTGCTGGGGCTCGTAGTAATACTTTCTTAATTGCGCGGCCATTTTTCCCATTTGGGCGTAGTTAACTTACTCGGCTTCTTCTTTCGTCTGAGCTTATACACTGGAGTGGTCTCAACTACTTGACTCTTGGGTGTTATTGGCTGTATGGGCAGTTACTGGACTCTTGGGTTCGCTTACTTGAATAGGTTGACTAGGTGTCTCGGTTATTTGACGGGTGGTCTCAGGTGCAGTGCTGACTTCGGGTTTTTGTTCTTTGATATCCACTAGGCCTAAAGGCTTGTGTCTGTACTGATCTAGTCGATTCAGATATCGCTGCAAGGTTTGTTGGTATACTCGGGCTTTTTCACGAGGTGGCAGATCTTCACTCTCCAGGACTTGGCGCATTTGTTGGTCCAAGTCACGCAGGCTATCGTTTAGTGTGTCGGGTGGTGTATAGGGTCTTTCTAACAGGCGAGGGTCGATCAGGAGCATTTTCTTGGCCATTACAAACCCACGATGCCCTTTCAACACATTTAAAATTGGGCCGAGTAAGGCACCTATGAAACCACCTTGTTGCAGGATCTGTTTCCTTTTCTTGAGCGACAGTTTCTTACCCGTGAGCGCTCTCAGACTGTTTTTGTGTCGCTGCAGCCGGCGCTTCTGACTCGGTGTCAGGGGAACATTCCCTTTTAAGACATTGTGACAGCATTCACATATTGATTGGACGAGCTCCGGTGAGGCCGTTTTAATTACGGCTTTTACGGCGGCTGGCTTTGCCTCACCCAGAAACCGCAGCATGGGCCCGTGACGTTTCACTCGATTAGACATATTACTTGGGGACGTAGACAACTTGGTGCTGGTCAGGAAATATACGACTGCGTAAACGGAGCTGATCCGGTGTTTCCTGTCGAAGGTCGAATAACAAATACCCGTGTGGCGTCGATGTCGCGTCTTTAAAACTATCTTGGACATATGACACGCGGCCTGGGTACATCTGTTTGGCCAGGTTGGCAATTTGCGATCCATCTCGAGGATTTTTAAACACTACTAGGTAATGCGAATTCAGACTGATAGTTCTTTGTTCTTTGTTCTTACCAAAAAGGTTCTGGACTATATACATGACACTGAGATTACGATGATGACTACCCTTGGTAAACAGTTTGGTCACTCTATCATCTGTCTCGGACATTAGGATCATCTATAACCACTAACCGCCGTCTATCCCCAGTACCATTTTTCCACGTCGGGCAGTCCCTCGTTAAATTGAATACCCTTCATAGTCTCGTACATGGGTTGCCACTCTCCGTAGCACCATATAACCTCCTCTGGAATCGGGTCGACCATGGCTGGGAGATGGGCCAGAAACTGTTGTACAAAGACGGATTTACCACAACCTGTTGGTCCCGCAATCATCGAGGTAAAAGGATGTTTCCATCTAGGATCCATGACTACGAATGACCACCTACCTACCGATGCGACGTATTTTATGGGGTTCGAACCCGCGACCGCGCCCGCCCCTCTGCTCGCTCGACCGCCCCGCGCGCCTCTGCTTGTCTTTTAATTTAATTTAATTTTTCTAAAATTAGTTAAAATATTATACACACAGTTATCTGCCCTTAGAAAAACACGTCTTTTATTAGAATTATCGACCCTTACATATGACCTAAATACCCTACCCTACCCTACTCAACCCAACCCAGTTCCGAGACCGAAAAGGATTGGGGTCAATCCTTAGAGGTCAATCCTGAAAATCTAATCAGTTACCCGCTACCCTACTACTCACATTTTAGAATAACATTCACAATTTATCACAGGGTGGACTGGCATAGTTAATGTCACCAGTGATAGCGGTCGGGCGATTACACGAATCAGGTGACAACTGTAGATTGCAA
>JACEFZ010012417.1:0-42596 GCA_014155875.1 Cepaea nemoralis
GGCCGTCCTCACTGTCAGTCACACAGATTGGGAACTTGAAAAGGTACAAAACGAAGCCATGCGCATTATTTTGGGCTGCACGAGAGACACCAGCTGTGTAGCGATGAGATACCTCCTTGACTTCCCAACAATGAACCACAGGATCAAGATCTGGAGAACTCATGCATACTTAAAAATATGTGCAGATGAGCGGTACCCTCTGCATCAAGCTATATTCAGAGAAAAGGGTGCGAAGCTAAAGAGGGGCAAATCATGGATAGGTCGGGCGGAAGATGTCGTCAGACAGGTCTGTCTTACCAGTATCAACCCCGGCAAGGAATGGATGCCGATGCCTCCAGCTTTTAAGTGCACCTTCTCCTGCATTATCAAACTCGGCAGACGGTGCAGAGAGCAGAACCCTGCCGCTGTCAATGCAGAGATTAACGCGCTCATCTATGAACACTCAGATAACCCCGAAGGGCTCATCTATACAGATGGATCTGTTGTAAAGCAGCAGAGAAGTGCGTGAGCATTTACAGCCCGTTCAGCGGGCCGAACCGTTCAAGAATCCAGTGGTGCCCACTCTATGACCACGAGCAGCATGACGATGGAGGTGAGACAGTTACACGTGCTTTCATATGGCTGGAATCACAGCATTATACCAACGTGCATGTACTAAGTGACTCAGTGAGCATGATTCGGAAGGTCGAGGCTGGATCTGTACGTAGTCAGTGGACTGATTCGCTGCGGAAGTCTGTTGTCCGTAAAGTCACCTTCATCTTCGTCCCGGGACATGCGGGAGTCGAGGGAAATGAAAGAGCTGATAAACTGGCTGCCTCCCCACACCCTGTAGATGGCCAGCCCATGGATCGTGCCGATGTTATTAACGCCCTTAAAGACATGTCGAGAACAGAAGACTTTGACGTCAGTGAATCCACATCGCTGTCCAGGATGAAAGACTTGGGAGTAAGAATTGGCACGGCCAGACTACGAGAGGTACATCGGGAAAACCAAGTGCCTCGTCAACCAACACAGAACTGGCACTATTAGCCACAGAACGCTGATGCATATGCTGGAGGGGGGGGGGGGGGGGGGGGGGGGGGGAGGGGGGGGGGGGGGGGGGGGGGGAACGAAAAGAGTGGGGGGGGGGCGGGGGGGGGGTGTGGGGGGGGGGGGGGGGAGGGATGTGAGCCATATGGACCTGTTCCGGGGTGTTCATGAAGATACCCCGAACTGGATAAATGATCACTGATAACTGAGTACACTGCCAGGGGCGCTAGAGAGGGATCATGCTGCCATGGGAAACACGTGTCCCTCTAATTCGCCCAGGCTTGTGTTTGGAGAGAACTCCATTTTATAAACTATCGTCTGTCAAGACGGCAAGGTGCCAGTCAATTAGAAAGAGCTTTTTTTCCCCCGCGTTTCCATCCTGTTACAGGATATTGCGGTCAACACCAGCATCTTTCAGCTGTATTTTGATTCCTAGGCTAACATTACGCTCATCAGCACGCCACCGACTTTCTAGCGACCGGCTCTATACTCTATAAGTCACGAGTGCGACTGGAACCACTTCCAATTCTCGTGCACCCACGTCAACCACGAGAGTATTCGGGATTACGGAGAAAGCTGCTAACTCCTCGGCCAGGGAGCCGGCAGAAAGAGCTATAGAAGTAAAAATATAACTACTCATACTTCATAGACTACACAAAAGCATTTGGCAATGTGAAACATGACGAAATAATACAATTACTAAAGCAACTGAACCGTGACGGCAAAGATCTGTGAATAATAAAGAACATATATTGGCAGCAAACAGCAGCCATGCGAATCAACAACCTGTTAGGAATATTTCAGTGAATAAAGAAGGGTGTCAGACAAGGTTGTGTATTGTCTCCTGATTTGTTCTCATCGTACTGTGAACATATAATGACATCTACAGAAAATATATCAGGGATCCTAGTTGGTGGACATAATATAAATCCATCCATCATGTGCCACGCCGGTAAGAGTGGGCGGTCATGTTCTGCCATCTCACTCGATCACCAGAGTCGTGGATCAGCTCAGTGTTTCTGTCTCGACAATATATATATATATATATATCTTCTTCTTCTTCTTCAGCATTCCGAGCCATTGAGGTTCTTTGCTGCAAATACAATCTGTCTCCATTCGTCTCTCTGGTGGACCTTCTCTTGCCAGTCGTTGATTCCAAGTGCTTGTAGGTCTGTATGTATATTATCTCTCCACCGCCTTCTTGGTCTACCTCGGGGTCTACGGTCATTTATTTCCTGAGTGTAAGCGAGTTTTGTTTCCCTATTATCTTCCATTCTTTCTATATGCCCCAGCCATTGTAGTCTATTAGCCTTCATGATACCAGTGATTAGCGGGGACTTAAACAAATCATAAATGTCTTTGTTACTTCTTCTTTTCCACTCTCCACTTTGTGTATCCCTAATGGGTCCAAAGATGCGTCTTAAAATTTTGTTCTCAAAGGTTTGTAACAAGGCTTCGTCTCCTTTCGTTGTACTCCAGGTTTCAGAGCCATACAGCACAACTGGTCTGATCAGTGTTTTGTATATTGTGATTTTGGTGTTACGAGATAGCGCCTTTGATTTTAGTAGATGTTGTAGTGCATAGTATATCTTATTTCCAGAGTTGATTCTAGTTTGTATATATAAGATAAATAACTTAGGTTATTCTGATGACATCGTCTCGATAGCAACAAGTCAGAAGGAACTACAGGAAATGATAAATACAGTGGTTGTAGAAAGTGAAAAAATAGGCCTTAGCTTGAATAATAGAAAGAGAGAAGTCATCATGATATCAAAGAAGCAGATTGTGTCTAAATGTACAATTAAAGTAAATGACGTTATTTTAGGACAAGTGCAGAAATTTAGATATATAGGGACATGGATAACATCAGATGAAAGATGTATCACAGAGATAGGACATTCTATCAAATGAAGAACATTTTATGCAATGGGTCCTTGCCCTTGGAAGTTAGAAAAAGGGCACATGCTTGCTGGCGTGGGCGATTATGCTTCTCTGAAGCCATGGATCAATACATGTGTTGATCCCCTTCCGTGCCACGACGGAAGACTGTCCAGAAATTTCTCTCGCTGTCTTCCTTTAATACTCTTTCCACAAATCATTCCGGTTGTCACGACATTTTCCAGTTTTTGGCTTCTCATAATGTGACCCCCCCCCCCCCCAAAAAAAAAAAAATGATGGCTGCCTCTTTCTAATGTTTGTGTTACGTTGTTTTTGCGACTCAGCCACCCTAAAAATGCCCAGATCGCTCATATTGGCTGTCTAATGAATTTTCAACATTCTTCTAAGAAATCACATCTCCAAGGCTTCAATGGATTTTTTCACCTGTTTACTAAATGTCCAGGATTCGCAGCCGTATGTCAAAACTGGTTCTATATAACACGAAGAATTCTGCCAAAGTATTATTCTTCAAGATATCGTGCAATATATTGTTTAAGGCGTCTTTGTTTAAATGCAGAGAAGTTTGAACAATGAACAAGCAATTAGAACGCCGAATAAAGCCTGGAGCTAAGAATATACAGAAGTCTGAGCAATGAACAAGCAATTAGAAAGTCGAATAGAGGCCTTGGAGCTGTGGATATACACAAGAATATGTCGTATCTCAAGGAAACAAAAAAAAAAAAAAAACAAACAATCAAATGCAGAGGTTCTAGTAAATCTGTGAATGAAAAGGGAGTTGATGAAAGAAATAAAAAATAGACCAGTGAATTTTGTTGGCCATGTTAACAGACGTAACACTTTTATAAAATCATACTGGGTGGTTAAACTGAAGGCAAGCCAGCGAGAGGTAGACAACGATACAAGTGGGAAGATAACATCGAGAGATGGACGAATAGTAGTCTGACAGAATGTACTATCAAGGCGAGAAACAGACAGTGTTGGAGATCCATTGCAGCCAACCTTCATTGTGGACACGGCACCTGACCTGACTCATCATCATCATCATCATCATCATCATCATCATCATCATCATCATCATCATCATCATCATCATCATCATCATCATCATGTGCTATGCCAATAAAACGTGGGCGATCATTGTTCGCCATCTCACATGATCGCCACCTTTTGTTCGCCATCTCACATGATCGCCAGAGTTGTGTATCAGGTCAGTGATCTTGTCCCAGTTATGCCACCTGGCCACACCATCCAAGTACTTATCTCTCTTGTTTCCCCTTGATCTTTCCCCACTGCTTTTGACAGTTTTCAGTAGGTTTTCAGTTCTATTTCTTCTCATAACATGCCCACAAATTTTCACTGTCTATGTCTAATTTCTCTAATCAATTTACATTTGTCATTCGTTTCTTGTCGGATACAGCTGAGGCTAAACATTTGTAAGCATTAAAACATGTTTCAAAGGAAAGAGGATGACATTCATTGCACCAAGTTTGATCCCATACAGCATGGTCATCTTTCCGCAGTGTGGCCTTTCTAAAGCATAGCAAAGAGCACCAACTCCACAGCTGAAACGACGACCCCGGGGAAATAAAAAGATACTCGTAAAACGAATGACGTAGTCTGAACACAAGCCTAGGGCCGTCGGGGCACAAGGCAGGCGATTTAACCACGTTGCTGGTAGACAGCGTCGCTAAGAAACGCTAGGGTTTACAGAAAACATTGCGCTCGTGAACCGAAGGACGGAGATCGAATTCGCAAATCTGTAATGTTTTATCTGCAGACTCTCTAACTGCTGCTTGTTGTTCGTGATATGAAAAGAAAACAAAAAACTCACTCACCAGTAACACGCTGTCAACTGCAATGAGAGGAAAGCGTGTTAAAGTGCTGTATAGAACCTATACTTATGTATGCATGTGAAACATGGACAATCATCAGACAAGCCGAGAAACATGTAATTACAATGGAAACGTGGTTTCGGTGGTACATGTAAAGAACACCATGAAGAAACAGAAAACCGACAGAGGCAATCCTTCAAGAAACAAATTGAAACCGTAAACTAATTAGAGAAATTGGTCGTAGACAGTCAATATTTATGGGGCTTGTTCATCTCATCTAATCTTGTTTCTCATGTACTTTGCGGTGAAGCAAACACAGCAGGAGAGTGCCCGTGTATGGGATCCATATGTCGAGATTTCCATGGACTGTTATTCACTTTGTCCATCGTTTACATGGTCGGCGTCATTTTCTGGTTCCATTTCGCTTAGAAGGTTTGGACTGCATCTGGCCCACAGACAGCAGGGTTATGATTGGCTACCTCTCTCAGAAGTGGTAAAAAGCGAAATATAGAAGCCTTCCGACGAACCGCAGATTACGCACGTCAACCTCACCTCACGGTGATGAAAACCGGGAAATCATGACCGCGAGGTCATGGGCCAACGGCGGATTTTTCTGTTCTAAACTTGCGACTGATCTAGCAAGCCGACCGTGGATTGTTCCTACAGCTAGAAGAAAAAGAATGAAGCGTAATCGGACTGACCCAAATGAAAAAGTCGAGCTTCTTATGAGGATAAAATAACTAGAACATTTAGTGACAGCTGGCAAACTTGATGGAAACAGAACAAGAGGAAGACACTGGGATAACCACCTACATGGCTTGGCCACATGGAATAATCTGGATAAAAACACAGGCCGTGTTCGAGACTGGTGATCGTGCCAGACATGGAACCTACAGCACCCAGGCTTATCGTCGTGGCACACGCTGATGGTGAGCACATCTCATCACATTCCCCATGTTGGATTTCAGTGTGAACACGTCCAGTGTTGTCGTTAAGTAAAGTAATAAGCCCTTTTACACAGGGCCTTTGGGCAAGCGGAGCTGGACTCATTATTTTAATAGACCAATCGGCACTAGCTAGGTGATGTGGTGAGTATCTCGCCGGTCGCTTTTACTTCCGTAGACATTTCCTGACACCAATTCTAGTATGGGGTTAATATGGTTTAAAAGTTGAGAGGATCGACTTCATTGCACCGAGTTTTATCCCATATGGCTCGGTCTCTTTCCACGGCGCGTCCTGCCGAAAGCGTTGCATAAAGCACGAACTCCGTAGCTCCAGTGACGACCCCCATGAGTCTCCGAGAAAATTGAACTCGTGAACCGAAAGATGTGGCCCTTGGATTCGAAACTACGACTTCCAGAGCTTACGGGATAACCACTGAACCACGGAGACTCCCTGTTTAGAATTGGGTTGACCAATGACCCAGGTTAAGTCACAATAAGTCATAGATATGTGCGTGGGGCACTGTACCCCCACAAGCACTTATTGTCTGCGTGCTGGGTAATTGAGAGCTCTTGATTCCATCTTAAATTCTCTTAAGAAGGGTTTAATTCCAAATAAGGTCTGTCTTAACACAGTCTAGAGCCACACTGAGCTGGCCCAATCTCTTAATTTCTAATGATTCTTTGAGGTTTCTCTTTCAGACGTTTGTCTCTTTTTACACTATCTGTGCGTTCTCAAACTGTATACATGTGTTTATAAACTGTATATATGTGTTCACAAACTGTATATATGTGTTCATAAACTGTATATATGTGTTCATAAACTGTATGTATGTGTTCACAAACTGTATGTATGTGTTCATAAACTGTATATATGTCTTTATAAACTGTATATATGCATTCACAAATTGTATATATGTGTTCACTAATTGTATGTATGTGTTCACAAACTGTATGTATGTGTTCACAAACTATATATATGTGTTCACAAACTATATATATGTGTTCACAAACTATATATATGTGTTCACAAACTATATATATGTGTTCACAAACTATATATATGTGTTCATAAACTATATATATGTGTTCACAAACTATATATATGTGTTCACAAACTATATATATGTGTTCACAAACTGTATATATGTGTTCACAAACTGTATATATGTGTTCACAAACTGTATATATGTGTTCACAAACTATATGTATGTGTTCACAAACTGTATATATGTGTTCACAAACTGTATATATGTGTTCACAAACTATATGTATGTGTTCACAAACTATATGTATGTGTTCACAAACTATATATATGTGTTCACAAACTATATATATGTGTTCACAAACTATATATATGTGTTCACAAACTATATGTATGTGTTCACAAACTATATATATGTGTTCATAAACTGTATATATGTGTTCATAAACTGTATATATGTCTTTATAAACTGTATATATGCATTCACAAATTGTATATATGTGTTCACTAATTGTATGTATGTGTTCACAAACTATATGTATGTGTTCACAAACTATATATATGTGTTCACAAACTATATGTATGTGTTCACAAACTATATGTATGTGTTCACAAACTGTATATATGTGTTCACTAATTGTATATATGTGTTCACAAACTGTGTGTATGTGTTCACAAACTGTGTGTATGTGTTTACAAACTGTATATATGTGTTCACAAACTGTATGTATGTGTTCACAAACTGTATATATGTGTTCATAAACTGTATATATGCGTTCACAAACTGTATGTATGTGTTCACAAACTGTATATATGTGTTCATAAACTGTATATATGTGTTCACAAACTGTGTGTATGTGTTCACAAACTGTGTGTATGTGTTCACAAACTGTGTGTATGTGTTCACAAACTGTGTGTATGTGTTCACAAACTGTGTGTATGTGTTCACAAACTGTGTGTATGTGTTCACAAACTGTGTGTATGTGTTCACAAACTGTATATATGTGTTCACAAACTGTATGTATGTGTTCACAAACTGTATATATGTGTTCACAAACTGTATATATGTGTTCACAAACTGTGTGTATGTGTTCACAAACTGTGTGTATGTGTTCACAAACTGTGTGTATGTGTTCACAAACTGTGTGTATGTGTTCACAAACTGTATATATGTGTTCACAAACTGTATATATGTGTTCACAAACTGTATATATGTGTTCACAAACTGTATATATGTGTTCACAAACTGTATGTATGTGTTCACAAACTGTATATATGTGTTCACAAACTGTATGTATGTGTTCACAAACTGTATATATGTGTTCACAAACTGTATATATGTGTTCACAAACTGTATATATGCGTTTACAAACTGTATATATGTGTTCATAAACTGTATATATGCGTTCACAAACTGTGTGTATGTGTTCAAAAACTGTGTGTATGTGTTCACAAACTGTATATATGTGTTCACAAACAGTATGTATGTGTTCACAAACTGTATATATGCGTTCATAAACTGTTTATATGTGTTCACAAACTGTATATATGCGTTCACAAACCGTTTGCATGTGTTCACAAACTATATGTATGTGTTCTCAAACCGTATGTATGTGTTCACAAACTATACGTATGTGTTTACAAACTGTATGTATATGTCCACAAACTGTATACATGTATATACTTTCACAAACTGTATCTGTTTAATAATGATTTAAACATAGATAGAAACTTCAGACATGGTTTATTGCCTGGCGTATTTCGCTGCATCTCGTTGGGTGCATTCTGCAGTATTATAAATGTATTATATACCAGATGAAGTGAATTGATGAATCTTTATTTGGCTGGATAAACAACACACAGTCAATAATACTGTTCGAATATTGAGCAGTATTATCCCCACGTTAATTGCAGTCACAGTGAAATCTTTCTGTCAGCACAACCCTGGTTTCATATGCCTAATTGTTACCGCTCTGCGTATTTAAGTACTGGTTTATTGTTCGTCGAGTACAGTTTGCGAAACGCTGTTTCCTTGTTAACTTTATGGCCGCAGTTTACTAGTTTTTGAGAGATTACCGAATCTGGACTTTTATAGGCTGTCAACCGCACGGGTGTTCCGAAGACTCTTCCAAACGTACTGGTATATGTTTGGTTGCTGATTTGCTAACAGTCGTTCCGTTTTACCCGCGTAAGCTGCTTGGCACTCAAACTGGAATTGATAAATGCAGTTTGATTTGGTGTACAGAGACCATTATAATTAACATTTACACAGCAAAGGGAGAAACTCCGTGTAAGCTTTTTTACGGTAAAACAATATATATATATATATATATATATATATATATATATATATATATATATATATATATATATATATATATATATATATATATATATATATATATATATATATATATATCTGTATATATATCTTATATATAAATTGCGATCTCCGTCTGTCTGTCTGTCTGTCTGTCTGTCTGTCTGTATGTCCGTATGTCCTTTGTGCGCTCGCGAACGGCCCATCCGATTGAGATGAAATTTTCTACACGTCTTCCTTTCATTCCAGTGCAGCCCACTGTCATATTTTTTTAGTGTGAAATCGGCTGCTTACCCAATATTATTTCATTTTTCACTTTTCATTATAATTTAATATATCTCAGGGGACTTAACTCTGTAAAAGTTATTTCAAGGGGCATAACTTTTCTGTATAACTTATAGTCATATTGTGGCATCGTTTTCAAAGATTTATAAACTCTTTGTCCATAGTTATGTACCGGCATATGAGTTATAATAAATAATGATACAATCTGTAAGGCATTTTCAAAGTTTTCATAAAAATAATGCACAATGCATAACATTGTAACTCATCTTTTTATGCTTAAGAAGTTACTGTAGTCATGCAGGTGATTAGAAAGAGTTTTCATTAAAAATAATGGATGGTGTGTGGAAGGACATTCTTTTAAGTTACTTTTTTTGTTGTATGAATTTAATGAGACGCTACCCTCCAGGAGCTGGGCAAAGCCACGCCGGGTCAGATAGATAGACAGACCCACCTTTTCGCTGCAGTTGTCTACAGGCATATGCGTTAAAATCCTCCTCCTCCTCTCCCCTCCTCCTCCTCCTACCCTCTTCCTCTCCCCTCCTCCCTCTCCCTCCTCCTCCTCCCTCTTTCTCCTCCTCCTCCTTCCTCCCTCCTCCTCCCTCTTCCTCCTACCTCCTCGCCCTCCTCCCTCCTCCTAATCACTCCCCTTCCTTCCTCCTCCCTTCTCCTCCTCTCTCCTCCCAATCCCTCCTCCTCCCTCCTTCTAATTCTACGTCCTCCCCCTTATCCCTCCTCCCCCTTCTCCTCCCTCCTCCCCCTCCTCCTCCCTCTCCTCCTCCCTCCTCATCCTCTCTCCTCTTCCCTCCTCCTACCTCTACCTCCTCCTCCTCCTCCACATCCCTCCTCCTCCCTCTTCCTCCTCCTCCTACCTCCTCCTCCCTCCTCCTCCTCCCTCCTCCTCCTTCTCCGTCCTCCTTCTCCCTCTTCCTCCTCCCTCCTCCTAATCACTCCTCTTCCTTCCTCCTCCATTCTCCTCCTCTCTCCTCCTACTCCCTCCTCCTCCCTCCTCCTCCTCCTACGTCCTCCCCCTCATCCCTCCTCCTCCTCTCTCCTCCTCTCTCCACCTCCCTCCTCCTCCTCATCCCTCTTCCTCCTCCTCCCTCCTCATCCTTCCCCTCCTTCTCCTCCCTCATCCTTCTCCCTCTTCCTCCTCCCTCCTCCTCCCTCCGCCTCCTCCCTCCACCTCCTCCCTCCGCCTCCTCCCTCCTCCTCCTCTCTCCTCCTCCTCCCTCCTCCTCCATCTCCCTCCTCCTCCTCCCCCTGCGTTCTTCTCCTCCCTCCTTCTCCTTCCTCCTCCCTCCTCCTCCCCCTCCCTCTTCCTCCTCCTACCCTCCTCCTCCTCCTCGCTCATGCAGCCTCCTCCTCCTGCCTCCTCCTACCTCCTCCCTCCTCCTCCCTTCTCCTACCTCCTCTCTCCTCCTCCTAATCACTCCTCCTCCCTCCTATTCCTCCCTACTCCTCCTCCTCCTTCCTCCTCCCTCCTCCTCCTCTCTCCGCCTATCTCTTCCTCCCTCCTAACTCCTCCCTCCTCCACCTCCCTCTTCCTCCTCCCAGCTCCTACTCCTCCTTTTCCTTCTTCTGCTGATGCTGCTGCCGCTGCTCCATTTACCCAAGTTAATTGTTGGGGAAGATGTAAAGACCTTTCAAGTGCTCTTTCTAATGCTTTTTGTAAGTTGGTCTTCGTTTATCTAAGGTTGTTCTAACTGCAACCAATAAATGATTAGACAGACAGGCAGACAGACAGACAGACAGACAGACAGACAGAGAGGGAGGGACGGACAGACAGACAGACAGACAGACAGACAGACAGACAGACAGACAGACAGACAGACAGACAGACAGACAGACAGAGTCGGGAACGGGAACTTATATGACTACTTATATGAATTAAATGAGATGCTCGCCATCAGGGGCTGGGCGAAGCCGGGCCGGATCAGACAGACAGACAGACAGACATATAGACAGACAGACAGACAGATAGATAGTCGGGAACGGGAACGGGAGCTTATATGACTACTTATATGAATTAAATGAGATGCTCCACACCAGGAGTTGGGCGATGCCGGGCCGGGTCAGACAGACAGACAGACAGAAAGACAGACAGACAGACAGACAGACAGACAGACAGACAGACAGACAGACAGACAGACAGACAGACAGACAGTCGGTAACGGGAACGAGAACTTATATGACTACTTATATGAATTAAATGAGATGCTCCCCACCAGGGACTGGGCGAAGCCGGGCCGGGTCAGCTAGTGTATATATATATATATATATATATATATATATATATATATATATATATATATATATATATATATATATTATTTCAACAAAGTTATCATCAACGACAATTTCAGTAACTAATCTTACAATTAAACATGCGTGAGTTTTCTCAGAAAATGGGCGATCACAAGCTTTCGGTATTAAACGACTTCCGGTTGTTGAAGTTCATCTCATCTCATCTCATCTCATCAGGTTCCTCTTGTACCTTGCGGTGTCGAGGTGAAGTATAAACAGCGAGAGAGTGCCCGCTTATGGGCTTCATGTACATATTTCCATGGACTCTGTAATGCCCTGCATCCATCGTTTACGTGTTCAGCGTCTTCCTCTGCTTCCCTCTGGTCTGTGCATCATTGCTTGTTGTGGTATGCTGTTAGTTGGTAACCTACTTACTACTTGCATGGCCAAACCATTTGACTTGCTGCTTTCTAATAAAATGTAGCGCAGCTATAACTCTCACTTTAGTCCTAATTTCTTCATTTATGACCTTATCTTTTCTTGATACATTGAGTATTCTTCTCAGGAATCTCATTTCTGTTGTTGTGATTTTCCTTTTCTCTTTTTCTGTCATTGTCCAGGTTTGGCATTGGTAACATAGATTTGGCAGGAAGACTGTGTTATAAAGTGCTTTCTTAGTAGTTATAGATACATGTTTGTTCTTTAGTATTGGTGCCATTTGTCCAATGAATTGGTTTGCCTTATTGCATCTATTTTCAATTTCGTCCTCTGATTTGCCATTTGATGACATTATACTTACTAGGTACTTGAAACTATTTACTTGTTTCAAGGGGTGTTCGTTTAGGTGAATTGTTGATGTTTCTTCTTCTTTAGTTATAGTCATTACCTCTATTTTACTTGTGCTAATTTTCATGTTATGTTCCCTACACATTTCGTTTAGACTATTCATGTGGTCTTGTAATTCAGCTTCTGATTTTGCTATTAGAGCTTGGTCGTCCGCAAACATGAGTTCTCTAATGGTTAGATTTGCAGATGGTTCTTCTTCTGTGTTCTCGTCATGCGGTATTCTTGCTGTCTCTGCTTGGCTGGTTTCTTTACATATGTTGTCTATATATGTTATGAACAAGAGAGGGAACAGGACACAACCTTGTCGTACTCCAGATCTTATGGTGAAGGGTTCTGAGTGTCCTCCAGTTGCTCTGACTATGCATTCACTGTTGTTGTGTAAGCTTCTACACAGGTTTGATAGATGTGTACTCACTCCATATTGTTTAAGGATTTCCCACAGCTTGTTTCTGTCTACTCTATCAAATGCCATTTCTTGGTCTACAATGGCTAAGTAGAGTGTTTCATTGAATTCGATTGATTTTTCTATAAGTTGTCTAAGAGCAAAAATGGCATCTGTGCATCCTTTGTTTTTCCTAAATCCAAGTTGTGTTTCGCTTAGCTGGGGTTCTATAATAGTTCGTAATCTTTTCTCAAGAATTTTGCAAAATATTTTCCCAGTATGACTCAAAAGGGAAATGCCTCTGTATTGTGTGCAGTCTCTCTTGCTGCCTTTGTTTTTCCAAACTGGGATAATTATGGCGTTTCCTCAGTCTCGTGGTGTCTGTTGTTCTACCCAAATATGGTTGAATAGTCTATGCAGCCATGCTGTTCCTACTTCTCTTGCTGCTTTAATTAGTTCATTTGGTATTTCTTCTTGTCCCGGTTATACCATTGTATTTGTATCAATGTTCCACGGAGTAAACTAGGTTTTGTTGCGAGGTTTAAGATACAGGCGTTATGCCACGGGTCAGTATATTAGTTTGACCCATATGTCATGAGCATAGTATGGCCTCCTGATGTGAATACCATTTTAAGATGTCCCAAGTTACCCCGATGACGTTGGCAAGACACATCATTATTTTCTGAGTGACTGTGTCGATGAAAACACTCTGCTTTTGGTCATCATCATCATCTTTCACTTTTATTCTGACTGACTGGCATCTGGCCGTCTTGACAGACGATAATTTATGAAATGGAGTTATACCACTTCATAGCACAAAGTCTGCGGTGAATTGTAGAGACCATGTGTTGCCCATGCTGCATGATCCCTATCTTGGCCTGCTCAGTTTACTCCAGAGGAAAGGTAACATCTCTACATCTGAAACAAGACAAGCTGCAGAAGCTGCCGAATTAGCAAAGAAATGCTCTAACTGTCTGTCTGTAGGAGCTTGGATCCTAAACCAGTTACGATTGATTGATTGATTGATTGATTGATTTAGGAACCGACATCACAGCATTCGGGGCATTCCCATTAGCGCTTCGCCCCATCCAACACTAATAGTACCAGTAGCAATCTGATTATATGTCCGTCTCGCCTTTCCTCTGAGCGTCGATCGTCGGCCGGATCCCCTCGTCACCCCTCGCTGTGGCATTCTTGCCAGACCATGGTGATCCATTTGCTCCTCCGAGGTGTACACATGCTCCCACAAGGCCGCAACCACGTCTGCTTTGTCATGCATCAATACTCCACCAAGTTTTGCCGAGCCAGCCAATCTGTCCGCCTATTCATTCCCCAGCACACCAGCATGCCCCGGAGAAAAGATCCAGACGATGCTTGTCACCCATGACTTCCGAAGCGAAGCAAGCCACTCTGCACGAAGCCTGCCTGTCCTCACCCTACTCAGCATGCTTTCTGATTTACGGTCAAGGCTTAGGGCCTGGTCTGCCCTGCCATGAGAATTAGTCGTTAGGTTGCGTTTCCTGGCAAAAAGCTTGCACCATACTAGTTGCGCTCGAAGCCGTTGACACAATGCGGGGTGTCGGGTTTGGTGGGAGCGGCTTAACATTCTGCGCTTTCAGAAATCAGACAGTTCCGTCTACTGTCACACGGTAGCTCAGCCATATCTGACTAAGACCTGATTAGCAACCTGATCCTGGTCAGACCCAGATCTCAAACCACAAGAATCTGTAACCACGTCCAGCTGGTCGTAGTCCATGTGCGCTTGTCCCTTGTTTGAAGATAGTAACCACGTCCATTCTACAGGTGTTAATCAACATCTCTCTTTGCCATTCTATAGGTGTTAATCAACATCTCTCTTTGCCACTCTACAGGTGTTAATCAACATCTCTCTTTGCCATTCTATAGGTGTTAATCAACATCTCTCTTTGCCACTCTACAGGTGTTAATCAAAATCTCTCTTTGCCACTCTACAGGTGTTAATCAAAATCTCTCTTTGCCACTCTACAGGTGTTAATCAAAATCTCTCTTTGCCACTCTACAGGTGTTAATCAAAATCTCTCTTTGCCACTCTACAGGTGTTAATCAAAATCTCTCTTTGCCACTCTACAGGTGTTAATCAACATCTCTCTGTGGAACTCTACAAATGTCAATCACTGTTAATGGTTCCACGCCCTTTTCTTCTTTCTATAGTTCATGCCGGAGTGTCCGTGGAGAAGTGGTCAAGCAGTCTGACTCGAGTTCCGAAGGTTGTGCGTTCGATTCCGAGGGAGGGAGGGGGGTGGTGGGATAGGGGCATCCTTATGTTCACGAGTGCATTTTTTCGGAGGCTCCTGAGGGTCGTCGCTGGAGCTACGGAGTTCGTGCTGTGTGCGACGCTTTCCGCGCGGCGGAAAGAGGCTAAGCCATATGGGATATAACCCGGTGTAATTAAGTCGACCCTGTCGACTTTTAAGCGACTTCTTATAGTCCATGCCGTGTGGCGTTGGTGATCATGTCTGTCCACAACCTTCTGTCTTTTGTGCTGCCAATACTGTGTGATACTGATGTTCCTCCATGCCATGACGTCATACTGTCCAGCATCTTCTCTCATGGTCTCCCCCTGTCCCCCCCCCCCCCTTCCAACCTTCCCGTTGTGTCGACATACTCCAGCTGTCCCCTTCTCATGACATGATCAAAGTATGAGGACTGTCTTCTTCTGATGCCAGTGACCAGTTCTGTTTGTAAAATAACGCCCTCACAGTGAGTTTGTTTTTATCTAATTTGCTCTGTAAATGAAATACTTTGTGTGTGTGTCTGTGTGTTGCGTTCGCTTGTCTTGAATTCAAGCGTAGTCCATACAAGTGTTACTTCTTCTTCTTCTGCGTTCATCCGGATTTTTTTTCTTCGGATGTGACTGCGTTGTGCCTGTTTACAGCAGAGCTGCGTTCTTGCGCCGTCAGGCCGACACATCCGACTTCTGCGGGCATTTGTTGACCGGGTTAACCTTCGCGGATACAGGTGTTACTACTTCTAGCACACTGGTCTGATTTATACATGTGGATTTGCTGTCCCGATTTCCAGTGTCCCTCCCCATCAAGCGAACCCACTCCGACTTCTGAGGCGAAAGGTTGAACAAGCTACCTTGGTATTAGAACATTGGAAGTTTAAGGGTGAGCATTTTGATCCATTCGGTCACGGTGACCTGCATACGTGAACATTAATACCTGTCGCATTTATGAATCAACCCTGTAGACATTTCAAGATGGCGCCGGGTTGTATTTTAGCCCGACTCAGGCGACCGGCACTGCCCCTGCTGCGACAACCCGGCCGCCAGCCACCATCTGTTTCTCTGATACCGTCATTATCAACACTGCCACCTCACAGATGTCCATATTTGCTCGCCCGCCGCGCGCACACGGAGCCAGGAACTAGTCGCCTGTGAGCGAGAGAGAGAGAAAGTATGAATAAAATGACAGTTTAAGACAACCCGGACTCACAAGATGATCGTGGAGTTAGACGTGGAATTACCCTCACTGTTGCAGACTGCCAAGAATTGACACGGACCACGTAATAAACCCGCTTGATTAAATCTATACTTTCTTCTTGAAGGACAACGCATTCATGAATTCTTCTGTTTTGAAATTATTGGAAATAGATATTTGAGAGGAAGCAAAAATACGTTCAACAAATTCGATATGCAAAGTTTTAAACTGGGCACGGTTTTGGTGGTTGAACCTTAGTGCGTGTTTGTTCATAGGGCTGTAGGATAAAGCTTGACAGTTCGAATCCTTTATTTGTTTACGTTTTAAACCAGCGGGTGGTGTGTAATACTAAAAGGAATGCTATACTGTGAGGTTTAAGATGTCCTCGTGTATGTGCGCATTAATCTATTTTAAAGATATCCTGCTCATAGTGCACATACATCTATATTGGAGATCTCCTGCTGGAAGTGCACATACATACATCTATACCAGAGATCTCCAGCTGTAAGTGCACATACATACATTTATACCAGAGATCTCCTGCTGGAAGTGCACATACATACATCTATACCAGAGATCTCCTGCTGCAAGTGCACATACATACATCTATACCAGAGATCTCCTGCTGGAAGTGCACATACATACATCTATACCAGAGATCTCCAGCTGGAAGTGCACATACATACATCTATACCAGAGATCTCCAGCTGGAAGTGCACATACATACATCTATACCAGAGATCTCCTGCTGGAAGTGCACATACATACATCTATACCAGAGATCTCCAGCTGGAAGTGCACATACATACATCTATACCAGAGATCTCCAGCTGGAAGTGCACATACATACATCTATACCAGAGATCTCCAGCTGGAAGTGCACATACATACATCTATACCAGAGATCTCCTGCTGGAAGTGCACGTACATCTAGATCGGAGATCTCCTGCTGTCAGTCAGTTATCAGTTATCGGTTGGGGTATCTTCATTGCACTCTGGACATGTCCATAGGTGCTCCGATCCTCCCCCCAGCATATGCATCAGCGTCCGGTGGCTAATAGTGCCAGTTCTGTGTTGGTTGACGAGGCGCCTTGTTTTCCCGATTGTTTTTCTTCTGCTGTAAGTGCACCTACATCAATATCGGAGATCTGCTGCTGTAAGTGCACATAAATCTATATTGGAGATCTCCTGCTGGAAGTGCACATAATCTATATCGGAGATCTCCTGCTGTAAGTGCACATACATCTATATCGGAGATCTCCTTCTGTAAGTGCACATCACGTTATAGGTATAGATAACTAAAGGAGGGTATTACTAATGACAGGTAAACCACAGGCCATCTTGTATAGAAAGAACTAGGATATTTCTTCCTCCGCCATGAGGCAATGGGGGATATGGTTCGAACCCTATGGTTCTACAGACTCATCACCAGTGGATGGGTGATCTGGTCATTACAACGCCGATCGCCTTCACTGCCACAAAACATTTAGGTACATGGTGCTAGCCTCATATTGTTATAGACAGATCTGCGCTTGAGAGGTTGTTGTTGTTATTATTGTTGTTGATGGTGTCTTCCACTTATACCGTTATGCGTCGTGGGGAGGGGTTATTGAAGTTCCAGGTCCTGTGACCAGCGCCTTTCCTCCCGGTTCCTCCATGATTCGTGAGCAGTATTTTTCTAGGATCAAGTACGTTCTAAACCGGTTTGCTAGTTAATTGCATATCCTTTACAGAACATGGTATTCAACCCCAGCGTTTTTTCCGGCTGTTTGTGATTTCTTGGCAAGTTTACGTTCAGTAGTGTGCCATTGATTTCTGAACGACCGGCACTCATACCATTGTATGGAAACCAACGCAAAGCGGTCTGTATGTGTGTCTCGAACGCAGTATGCGGGATTACGAACTCCGACCGAAACTCCGTCGCCACAGAGACGGTTTGCTACACCTAATATAACAATAGAGGTCACGTGATCCATGTGACTAATATAACAATAGAGGTCACGTGATCCATGTGACTAATATAACAATATAGGTCACGTGATCCATGTGACTAATATAACAATAGAGATCACGTGATCCATGTGACTAATATAACAATAGAGGTCACGTGATCCATGTGACTAATAAAACAATAGAGGTCACGTGATCCATGTGACTAATATAACAATAGAGGTCACGTGATCCACGTGACTAATATAACAATAGAGGTCACGTGATCCATGTGACTAATATAACGATAGAGGTCACGTGATCCATGTGACTAATATAACGATAGAGGTCACGTGATCCATGTGACTAATATAACAATAGAGGTCACGTGATCCATGTGACTAATATAACAATAGAGGTCACGTGATCCATGTGACTAATATAACAATAGAGGTCACGTGATCCATGTGACTAATATAACAATAGACGTAATGTGGTCAATGAGCCTCGGGCCGCCTTTATTTCGCAGAACATTGCCCGGTACCCATTTTATGTTGGGTGGATCTGGGAATCCAGTTCAGCGTAAACAACCCACCTTGATGGGGGTTTGATCACGTGACAGTCGCGATGTTGTATACAGAGAACACTGACTTTCTTCTACGCCTCCCGACCTGTTGGGTGTACTGTGCTAGCTGGATATTATCTCATAGAATCCAGTACTCGGGGGACGGAGGTAGCGTGTGGCTAGACGGGGTAGCGTGTGGCTAGACCATCCAGTACTCGGGGGACGGCGGTAGCGTGTGGCTAGACTATCCTTAACTCGGGAACGGCGGTAGCGTGTGGCTAGTCGAGGTAGTGTGTGGCTAGACCACCTGGTACTCGAGGGACGGGGGTAGCGTGTGGCTAGTCGAGGTAGTGTGTGGCTAGACCACCTGGTACTCGAGGGACGGGGGTAGCGTGTGGCTAGTCGAGGTAGTGTGTGGCTAGACCACCTGGTACTCGAGGGATGCGGTATGGTGTGGCTAGACCATCCAATATGCGGGGGACGGCGGTAGCGTGTGGCTAGACGCGGTAGCGTGTGGCTAGACGCGGTAGTGTGTGGCTAGACGCGGTAGAGTGGGGCTAGACGCGGTAGAGTGTGGCTAGACGTGGTAGAGTGTGACCAGACGGGGTAGCCTCAATCCATTTCTTCTCGGGCTTCCACTTGCTCTAGTAGCATATATTCTTTGATGCAGAACCAGTGCTGGCAGCTGACGGTATTGCATTTTAACGATATTTCATTATATGTGGAACAAGGTGATGATCCCACTGTCTGTCTGATAGCTGTCATAAACTGTCATTTACTGCCAATATAGAACCTTGCGGTGTATGGCAGGGGGGGGGGGTCTTTGAGCCTGAGGAATTAAGGCCGCCTGGCTAGTGCAGTCGCCGCGAACTGTGAGGTTAGGATTTTCGTTTTGACCCCGACAGAAAAAAAATCTACACCTTACCGAGGATTCGAACCCGGGTCTCCCGAAGGAGAATCCGGCGTTCTAGCCACTCGGTCAGCCGCTCCTAAAAAAAATAAAAAATAACACTATTATAAAACCATACTGGAGGGTATGGTTGAAGCGAGCAAGAGGTAGATATGATATAAGTGGGGAGACAACAGCAAGAGATCGACGAACATCAGTCTGACAGAATGTACAATCAAGGCGAGAGAGGGTGTTGGAAATCTATTGCAGCCAACAAGCTTTGTGGTGATTGATTGCAAGAAGACAATTAACGATTGTAATCTAAAATATTACAAACAGATTCTAAGAATCTCGTAGATCAAGATGAAGAAAAACATACAATCATTTAAGATCCGACCATAGAAGAAGTTAGTTGCATATACTGTACATGACGTTGTAGTCAACCCCAGCAATTGTTTGGCTGTTCGTGATGTCTTGGCAAGTTTACGTTCAGTAGTTTGCCATTGCTTTCTGAACGACCGGCACCCATGCCATTTCATATAAAAAAAAAACCATCGGAAGACGGTCTGCTGCAAAATCGCCCACAGCTGTGTTTCGAATGCGGGTATGCGGGATTACGAACTGCGTCTGTAAAACCATCGCCACGGAGACGGCCATAGAAGAAGACTGGCCAAGACAAATATGATGTCTCGGAGACTTGAACATTGTAATAATATTCAACGTTGGAGTGGTTTAGAAAGAGCCGAGATGAAAGGCATTGTTCATGAAAGAAGGGGTATGGTCTACCTAGACAACCGTGTACGCTGCTGTACATTAACAACCCTCTGGGTTTAAGCATACAAAAGGCGGGAGTTTCAGGAATCTGTCCCGCGTGTGCTGGTGACACAAGTCACGTTCTGTCACACGATGATCAATCTTCTTGTTACTCTTTCGTTGGCTTGAAATAAATTGTCTGTATTTGCAATGTTCTTTCTTGTATCAATTTCATTGTCTTATGCTAGTGAAGGTGGCTTTCTGATGAATGTAATACTTGTTTTCGTTTGATGGTATGCGATTGACACCTCTGGTTGCTTTTCTGTTGCACCTCATTACCTATAGTATGTTCACATTTGTTTGCCTTCATTCACGATCAATTATTTTGAAAACTGTCTGTTGCATCATTATGAAATTTGTCCAGCCGTCTTATATTTACCCCCACCCAAGGAATATATCTTTGATAGGTCCAAAAAGACACTTAAATCATTGAAAGCGGCGACATTCCTTTGATGTTTTGCTTAACAACTAGTGATTTCTCGCTAACATAGTTATTTTTACGGTAATGCAAATTCTGATGACACACAAAGGCGTATCCGGATTCGTATGGGAGTGGGTGCAATGAAAGATCTAGCTTAAAATCGACAGGGTCGGCTGCATTGCACCGGGTTTTTATCCCATATGGCTCAGTTTCTTTCCGCAGCGCGGAAAGCGTCGCACAAAGCACGAACTCCGTAGCTCCAGCGACGACCCTCGGGAGTCTCCGAAAAAATGCACTCGTGAAATGAAGGACGCGGCCCGGAATCGAACATACAACCTTCGGAGCCCGAGTCAGACGGCTTGACCACTTCACCACTGAGAATCCCGAGAGGGGTGCAATGTGTAATATTAGTAAAGACAGAGAATTTACAGAGGCACGGGGTAAATAATTTGTAAATTAACAGGAAAGTAGAAGGGATATATTTCTTACCTTATTTTTCATTTCCTTCTTGTTTCTTCAGCTGATGCTGATGCTGTAATGTTTAGGGCCTGCAATTCGTCTGAATAGTTGGAGCAAAATATCCCAGTAAGTGTGTACGTAGATTAAGGTCTGCGATCTGCTCAGACCTTAATCTGTGTCGGACGATTCCAGTAGGTTGATGATTGCTCTCGGTTGCATAAAATTCAATCCATCCTTTCTCCAATAGTCCTCTTCCTCTTTCAACACATGGTCCTGACGTTTTTTCCAGTAACTTTTATCAATATTTAATAGCGCGGACAGACAGACAGACAGACAGACAGACAGACAGACAGACAGACAGACAGACAGACAGAAAGGTAGGCAGGTAGGTAGGTAGGTAGGCAGAAAGGTAGGTGGGTGGGTGGGTGGATGGCTGACTGGCTGGCTGGCTGGCTGACTGGGTGGGTGGGTCGGTGGGTGGGTGGGTGGGCGGGCGGTAGGGCGGGCCGGCCGGCCGGCAGATAGATAGATAGATAGATGGATGGATGGATGGATGGATGGGTGGGTGGGTGGGTGGGTGGGTGGATGGATAGATGGATAGATGGATAGATGGATAGATGGATAGATGGATAGATAGATAGATAGATAGATAGATAGATTGATAGATAGATAGATAGATAGATAGATAGATAGATAGATAGATAGATAGATAGATAGATAGATAGATGATGGATGGATGGATAGATAGATCCGTTTACTCAAGCCCAATGCATGCATTGTTTTTTTTCGGAATTTGTAATAGTATAAAACAGTATCTTGCGATCAGCTTCTTGACAAAAATATGTGTACAACTTCATAGCGATTCTTTGAAGTGTACAATTTTGCATTAAAGCCTATTGAAAAATATTCACACATTTCAATGTTAGCGATAAGTGGTAAGATTTAAAAAAAAAAAAAAAAAAAAAACATATTAATCAGGTTTCATGAAATAACCCACATTTTGAGACACCTCTGAACAGTCTTAGTTTGAACAACGCGGGGGGGGGGGGGGGGGGGGGGTTGGCAAAAGGCCAATCCCGTGAAAACACGTACAATATTCAAAATTGAGCCCTGATTGTCTGGCTACGCTGTAATACATTTAAAATTATGAATTTCATGTCAGACTCGTAAATTATATATGGCATATAAACAAACTTTGAAATCTGCTGTAAAATCTCCAGAACAAAAATTTTGTTGTTGGGTGGACATAATGATAAGGTTATATACTAAATTTCATAATTTTCCCTCAGTTGGTTACTGAGATATTGATGTTTATATTGCGGCAAACAAATGTGGACATACTATAGTTAATCATCTCTCCTGTTTCAGGGCACTCCACAGTCAGACAGCATCCATTATGTAGCCACCTTACGCTGGTTATCTTGTTCAGACAGCAGTGTCTGTATTACTAGCAATTTTCTGGTCTGGAATGTTTAAAATACTGATTTTAGGTCTGTCAATATCACTTCAGGCTGTGTACCACAATTGGTATTCAGTAATTTCTCTGTTACTATGTTGATTGCCCGAATTTCTACATCATTTGTGACATTACTTTCCTGTTGGCACTCTGATCTCATCCATGGTATTATTTGGGTATTCTGTTAAAACTCCCGTGAGCCGCGGTACATTGTGGCTAGAATCACACCCAGTGGTCACGGGTTAGAATTCAAGCTGGGCGGATGTTTAAAAATAGACCTGGCCTCCCAGATTGGTCCGGCCTTATTTGGATACCAGGAGATGCTTTGGGAGCATCACACACCGGGCGCTGATTGGTCTGTAGAAATGGGTCAAATACCATATGCCCAATAGGCTTTTGGCGAAGGTCCTTTAGTTGTTCATGTACACTTCTGTTTATGTACACTTCTGTTTATGTAACTTCTGTTCATATAACTTCTGTTCATGTACGCTTCTGTTTATGTACGCTTCTGGTTATGTACGCTTCTGGTTATGTACGCTTCTGTTTATGTACGCTTCTGTTTATGTACTCTTCTGGTTATGTACACTTCTGTTTATGTATGCTTCTGTTTATGTACGCTTCTGTTTATGTACGCTTCTGGTTATGTAAGCTTCTGTTGATGTAAGCTTCTAGTCCTCCATTTCTGACTGCATGTTGTGCTGACCCGTTTGTGCAGACTCGGACCCGCAGGTCCTGTATATGTTCTTCCTCTTCTTCGCACCTCTATGGACGGTAGGTGTCACTTCTAACTATGCAACTCACAGGACACTATATCCGACCTCGGCATGCTTGTGTGTCAGATTTGCCTCCTCCAGACAGATTCCACCCAAGTTAACGGGTTCTGTCTATCATTTGGTAGATTTTATACCATTTTTCTACCAAATTACTAGGATAATACTTTCCGACAAAAGCTACCCCACGTAGATGTTCTTTCTTAACAATTTTGCCAAGACAGCGGCCTTAATGTCTACCTCTTTGCGCTTGGAACTGCGGTGTGATTTTTAACGTTGATAACACTCGTTGTTAGTCACTCTAGCATCCAAGTATTCGCATTAAATGTCTCAGAAAGCACATCTTCGCTGCTCCCAAGCTCTTCCTGATTTGCTCGTTCAGACTCCATGATTCTCTGCCATACAATAGGACAGGTCCTATATAAGGTTTCAGCACTCTGTTTCTGGTTTAACAACAATGGCTTATGACATAAAATACTATTAATGTTCTGAAATGCAGCCTTTGCTTGATCTATGCTGTTTTTAATTTCTGTCATCCATCTGATGTTATGATTCATAATCTCATCTTGTTTCTCTTGTAACCTTGCGGTGTCGACGTGAAGCATAAACAGAGGGAGAGTGCCCGCTTATGAGCTTCATATATCGAAATTCCCATGGACTCTGTTATTCCCTGTGTCCATCGTTTACATGGTCGGCCTCTTCTTCTGGTCCTAGTTGATATGTACATTATTGCTTATTGTTATGATTTTCCTCAAAAATGTAAATTTATTGACTTGGTTAAATCATTTAGCCTTCTATTGTGTCAGAGTCCAATGTAGTGCCAGCAGAGATGCAGGGACATCGTTACGCCCGCCAGGCGAATAGTTCCTAGCGGGGATGCCGTAACATCGTTACGCCCGCCAGGCGAGTATTAGTTACCTGCCTGCGAGGTTGCCGGCTGACAGACAGCCAGCGGTCAGGCAAGGACAAAGCAGGACGCACGCAGGCCTCGTGAAGCCACTTCAGGTGGGCAGGCGCGTTGCGAGAGATAGCCAGACAGCTCTGGGACGCGGACTCGACTGGACGTATGATGGGAGAAAGGCTTGTGTGTTTCTGTGGCCCGAAAGTCGAGCGCTTGTACATCTTGTGAGACTGATTGTAAGCTGTGGGTTGCTTGTAAGTGTATTGTGATAACTTATGTATTGTGATGATCATCTCTAGATCGTGATCTGTGAATAAATCCATCGAAACTTCGTGTCGTTGAGTCTCAAGTCAAATCACGTTGTATTTGTACTGTCTCACATGTGTTAGGTTAACGAGCCAGGTTTAAGACCCTGACATGTGTGGATGTGGGGGCTCGTCCGGCTTTAAAATGAACGTGGTTTAAGTAATTAACATTTAAAACCTAGATTTGTGAACTTAGAAATTTTTGTGAAGGCTCATTTTGATATATAGTATTACATTGTTTAAACATGGAGACTAAATGTGAACGTACAGTGCATACATATTGTTTGATCTTGCAAACGTGTAAAACATTTGTGATTGTGAAACTTGTCACCGTTTGACCTTGTCGTATTACCTGCCTGCGAGGTTGCCGGCTGACAGAGCTGCCAAGCAAGTAGAGGCTGAAACAGCATTAAAGCAGGCAGAGACTAACGCAGCTTTAAAGCAAGCAGAAATAGCAGCTCAAAGTAAACGGGAAGAGCTGGAAGTGCAATTAAAAATCAAACAACTTGATACTGAGACTGCCATTAGCAAAGAGTCTAAGAAATCTGAGAGACTGGAGAAAGAAAACCAGTACAAGAAATATCAAGGTATCGTACGTAATTATACCTCGGGTGACTGCATTGCAGCCGTTACCCAAAATTTTGAGACTTTAATGGACCATTACCAGGTCCCATTGTCTGAATGGAATATTATTTATATGAGGAGTTTATCAGGGGAGCCTCTTAAAGTCATTGAGACTATCCCCAAAGACCTCAGAAAAGATTACCATTATCTAAAATCAAAGATTATGGCACATTTTATGTTAGATGAGGCAGGTTACAGAGAACAATTCAGCAAATTGAGCCCCAAACCGACTCGAACGTTCTCTGACTACCTCTGCTTAGTCCGAGATATATTTTCCAAATGGACTTCAGCAGCTAAAATTGATAAGAACTATCAAAAGTTAGAAGACCTTATCATCAGAGATAAAGTCATTTCATCTATTCCATCAGCATTTTCAAAGTTTTTGCAAGAGAATGAATGCACAAGTGTGGATGAGATTGAGAGACGTGGTTCGGCGTATTACACAGCCAACAAGCATTGTTTTGCCAGTGAAGCTACTGAAACCAATTTTGTAGCATCGGCTAACTATGACAAACCCTATAGTAGGTAAAAACCTTATAAGCCTACATCTGAGAAGTACAACCACTGTAAATAGTGTAGAATCTCACATCATCAAGGTGAGATGTGCGATAAGAACCCCGCATATCTTACATATATACAGAACATTGTAAACAGACAAGATAAGGAGCGTAAATCCTTTAGAAATTTGCGTAAATGTTTCCTCTGTAAGGCGTATGGACATTATCGCCATGATTGTAAAGGTAGGCAAATGACAAAGAAAGCCAATGCCGCCTTATTTGATAGTTCATCATCAGATGAAGAGCAATCAGAGAAACACCCTGTGAACTCAGCACAGGCTTTTGATATGTTTAACGCAAATAAATGTACTGTTTGTAATACTTTCTATGAAGATGGTATCTTAACATGCGGCCACTCCATCCCTATTGCCAATGAAGAAGCTAATTTGGTAGTAGATTCCAAAGGCAGAATAAACATCCATCAAGGATATGTGAATGGCAAGCCTTCTACAGTCCTTCGGGACACGGGAAGTTCATTGATTGGACTGAAGAGAACGTTCATAATGCCTACAGACTATACAGGCAGGCACGTAACATGCAGAACATTCTCTGGCAATATTGAAAAGTACCCCCTAGCATGGGCATATATTCAAACACCTTTCCTCACTGGGAAAGTAAAATGCGCAGCATTAACAAACCCGGTGTGTGATATTATAATTGGAAATTTACCATAGGTGAATGATATGCCTCATGACATAACATCTCTTTGCATTAATGAGATCACAACATCACCATCAAATGTCATCATTGATACTGTTGTACCACCTAATGAATGTATGGTAGCTAATGTAGCACTAGAATCTCATGACATCATTGATAACACTGTTTCATCACCATCTGATATCATTGAATGTGTGAATGAAGTAACCAGATCTACTGCTAGAATGCAAGAGGAAATTAATCAGACTGAGGCTGTAGAAATGCTTAGCCCAGTATTACTACCTCCTAAAACCATGAAGGAGACTTTTGTAACAGCCCAAAAGGCTGACCCTTCATTGTCAAAATATTTTAATCTGATCGGCCAAAAGCCAAAGTTAACCAAAAATGCAAGATGGCATTTTGCTTTGAAAAATTGTATCCTCACCAGGTATTATACCAGAGGTGACACCACAACAGAGCAAACTGTTTTGCCAATTGAGTATCGTAAGCAAGCCTTACATCTTGCCCATGATATACCTCTTGCAGGGCATATGGCATACGCTAAGACCAGATCAAGATTGTTATTACAGTTTTATTGGCCCAAATTCTGCAATGACATTAAGCAATATTGCAGGAGTTGTGACATCTGCCAAAAACTTGTAAAGAAAGGAAAAAACCCATAGGCAAAGTTACAAGTTACTGACTTAGCCAGTCGACCTTTTGAGAAAATATCTGTCGACATAGTGGGCCCTCTTAATCAAATTACAACTAGAGGGAATAAATATATATTAACTGTTATTGATCAATGTAGCTGCTGGCCTGAAGCGATTCCGCTAAAGAACATAACTGCCAATGACATAATGGAAGTTTTCTTCCATATATTTTCACGGATAGGATTTCCAGACACTATCCAATCAGATAGGGGTACTCAGTTTATCGCCGCATCTACTCAAGCTTTCACCAAAATGCTAGGAGTGAAGCAATGTTTCAATTCCCCGTACCATCCTCACTCGAGCGGAATTATAGAAAAATTTAACGGTGATTTAAAGCATATGCTTGCTAAAGTCACGCAAGAGCACCCCAATAACTGGGACGTATATTTACCTGCTATTCTCTTTGCTTATCGCGAGGTACCACATGCTAGTACAGGTTTCTTTCCTTTTGAACTTATCTATGGTGCCAAACCACGTGGCCCATTAAGCATTTATCACAAAATGTTAACTGAATCCACTCCTTTACTGAAACCCATATCATCATACGTATATGTTACATCATTGCGTGAAAGAATCATCAAATCTTGTATAATTGCAAAGGATGCACTAAAATTATCTGGTGCTACATATAGACAGTATGCTGACAAAGGTAACAGGACAATAACGTTGACACCTGGACAGGACGTTCTTCTTCTTCTACCTAGTGACAGACACATATTGACTGATTCTTGGCAAGGACCATTTAAAGTGACGAGACAGATTTCACCTGTAGACTATGAGATCCAAATAAAAGACAAACACAAAATATTCCACATCAATATGCTAAGACCATATTACAACAGAGATAACGAACAAGACGACACAACAGCATGTACAGTGATAATAGACCATGAAGATGACGAGGCTAGTGACGAAATTCCAACACCTGCATTAGACACGACGAACTGCTTGAAGGAAATTAAGATCAACCCAAAGTTAACTCAAGCAGAAACAGACAGTTGCAAACATCTCATACAACAGTACAACACCATTTTCTCCAACAACCCAGGACAAACAGAATTAGTACAACATCACATCACACTCACGTCAAATACACCCATAAAATGCAGACCATACACCATTCCATTGCATTACAAAGAACACTTACATCAAGAGATCATCAGCTTAGGAAAAAAACAACATCATTAGACGATCCCAATCCAATTTCTCATCTCCAATGGTCATAGTACGCAAAAATGACAACACAATAAGACTCTGTGTCGACTACAGAAAATTAAATAAGATAACTCTTTTAGATTTAGAGCCAATGGCAAACTCTGAAGACCTATTGACAGAACTGACAGACGCTAGGTTCTTTACGAAGGTAGACATGACTAAAGGTTACTGGCAAATAGCAGTTGACGAACAGAGCAGACATCTGACAGCTTTTGCCACACCTTGGGGACTGTACGAATGGTGCAAACTTCCATTTGGGCTTGTCAATGCCCCAGCAACATTCGTACGCATGACACGACTTCTACTAGTAGACATTCCTAATATTATTTGCTATATTGACGACATTTGTGTTCACACAAAGACGATGACAGACCACATAAAGACATTAGAGCACACTTTTGAACGCATTAGACAGCACGGACTGACGGTGAAGCCTGCAAAAGTAGACATAGCCTATCAGGAAATATCCTTCTTGGGGTACAAAATATCTAATGGCTTTGTCACGACAGACGATAACATTGTGTCCAAGATACTAAAACTCTCACTTCCGACTACGAAAAAGCAAGTCAGAAGTTTGTTGGGACTTATAAATTATTATAGGCAGTTTATACCAGATTTTGCTGAGCTGACCGAGGTATTTACTAACCTACTAACAAAAGATCAACCCGAAAAAATTGTAAGCAATGAATGCCTTAAATTTGCATTCCAGAAAGTATTATCTTATTTTTCTGATAATAGCTTACACAATCCCATCCTGAAATTGCCCAATCTCCATTTACCTTTCAGATTACGCACAGATGCGAGCTCCGTGGCGATTGGACTTGCTGAACTGACCGAGGTATTTACTAACCTACTAACAAAGATCAACCCGAAAAAATTGTAAGCAATGAATGCCTTAAATTTGCATTCCAGAAAGTATTATCTTATTTTTCTGATAATAGCTTACACAATCCCATCCTGAAATTGCCCAATCTCCATTTACCTTTCAGATTACGCACAGATGCGAGCTCCGTGGCGATTGGAGCAGTCTTGTTGCAAGAGCACAATAACATCCTACATCCTGTGTATTTCGTCTCCCGAAAATTAAAACCGAGAGAACGGGCGTGGTCAACACCTCAGTTGGAAGCCCTAGCTCTAGTGGTGGGTATAACTAAATTGGCCAGATTCCTCCTAGGACGTCATTTTATTGTGGAGTCTGACAGTAGTCCATTAAGATTTATCAATTCAGGTGTACATTCCAACCAAATGATAGCTCGCTGTTCTCTTAAGCTTCAAGATTACAGCTTTGAAGTTCGACACATCGCGGGCAGAACCAACACGATTGCCGATCTTTTGTCCCGTTGTCCGACCGACCCAGTAAGCACCAATGTCTGAGTGCAGTGTGTAAAATACACTCGGACCAACACAGCCATGCATCAGTGAAGTTTTTTTCCACAAAAGCTGTGTATGTCTATATGATGTGATAGGGGTTTATTCCCAATATACATAGGTTTCTTATTTTACTATTAATGTAGTGATTGTCGTGAATAATTGTGTAGTGTGTGGTAGAAAGAGAACTTTATTAATTGTATATATTACGAAACAAGAACAGTACCACATTCGCTCTGAACTTACCGCAAGCGAACTGTAAAGTTATCCGTGGTAGCTGCATTTGGAACTTATCCAGTGATATTTTAACTTCGTGTGTGAAAGTGTGACCTGAACATTGACATCTACACCACTTCAGTCAATCGAAATCCAGAAGTTTTTCCATTTGAAACAACCAACACATGAACGATCAGAACATTGCACATTCCGTTTTACTACATCAGACCGGAACAAGTGTGTTCTACAGATTTTCATCAGCTGTTTCGTGTGTACTTCCTGATGATTTAGAAATTTAGTGTAAAAATTAGCAGACGACAAACAAAAGCTTAAAAAGTTATAACACTTCTAAACTATTTACGATTTAATAATTTCGAATACACGAATTGTGTATTAATATTTTTCTTTAAATGTAATCTTAGAATCATGTCTTGATTAATTTATTCATACTACCGACATTTTTTCGCTAGTATGGAAAAACATCAAGCTATGACGCTGAGAAATAGAAGAATTATTGTAAAATATTATATTTGTTAAATTTTGAAGTTATGTCCCTTTCATTTAATTGTTATTACATTATTACACCAAGGGCGTTAATTGACATGCATACGATGATGTATTGTGTATAAATAGCCATGTTGTTGCCAGATTGTTAACACGACAAGAAGCCATCTACTGGGCATGGTAGAGTGTTACCGACATTGCAGACCAACACAAGAGCTCCTGGCCAAATAAGGTCAGAGTTTGAGCGTTGAATGCGACTTATATAAAGCCGTATTTCGGTCTTGCCAGATGTTTTTTGTCTCAAAAAGCATATTATTACTTTTTTTTGAAAGGCTGCGAGGTAATTGCTTGGGAAGCTGTTATTACCGATCTGACTGGGTCAATAATGCAATTAACGTAATCAGCCATCGAGAGGATGAAGCTTGACGAGTGTTAAAGGTTGAACACCACATGTCTTTAGATACAATGTCCATTTCTTATATGTTTCTATGCCAAGATGTGTGTGTTTATGTATTTCTACATCAATGTATATAACAAAAAGGGTGACTCTGACAAGGTTAAAATATTAACCCAGTATTGTATATAGAGTGTACATGAAAGATGACATCTTTCATGAAGATGTCCCGGGGGAGCATGTCAGAGTCCAATGTAGTGCCAGCAGAGATGCAGGGACATCGTTACGCCCGCCAGGCGAATAGTTCCTAGCGGGGATGCCGTAACATCGTTACGCCCGCCAGGCGAGTATTAGTTACCTGCCTGCGAGGTTGCCGGCTGACAGACAGCCAGCGTTCAGGCAAGGACAAAGCAGGACGCACGCAGGCCTCGTGAAGCCACTTCAGGTGGACAGGCGCGTTGCGAGAGATAGCCAGACAGCTCTGGGACGCGGACTCGACTGGACGTATGATGGGAGAAAGGCTTGTGTGTTTCTGTGGCCCGAAAGTCGAGCGCTTGTACATCTTGTGAGACTGATTGTAAGCTGTGGGTTGCTTGTAAGTATATTGTGATAACTTATGTATTGTGATGATCATCTCTAGATCGTGATCTGTGAATAAATCCATCGAAACTTCGTGTCGTTGAGTCTCAAGTCAAATCACGTTGTATTTGTACTGTCTCACATGTGTTAGGTTAACGAGCCAGGTTTAAGACCCTGACAATTGTTATATCACAGTTTAGTAGTATCTTTTTCTTTGATTTTGTGTGTGTATGTGTGTGCGCTCGCTAGCCCGCCTTTGAACTCAAGCGTAGTCCAAACACACTACTTCTAGTAGCACTGAATTGAATTTTGCGAATGGATTAGCTTTCCCTATTACCAGTGTCCCTCGCCATCAGGCGAACGAACTCCGACTTCACAAGTACTTGTAATTTACTACCCCAAGTCAAGCTCGAAAAGTCAATATCTTGGTCTAACTGTCCAGGGTAGGAGCTGAACCCCTTACCTCCGCATCAGCACACAGGATGTTAAAAAACGCGCATTCGTATCTATTCGGTCATTCTTTGATATAACCATTGCGATTTATTGGAAACTATTATTAAGACTATAAACTCTTTATATAAACCTGGAAACGGGCATAGGACAATAAAGTCCGTATAGAAACTTACGTAGATAGGGGGCTACGCTGATAGTGTCCAGAGAGACTGACCACTTATCCCTCCGTGCACTACGGCCTACACAGTGTGACAGTCCAAACCCGTGACACGCCTTCAAGCGCGTCGGATATATGGTTCTAGAGCCATATTTGTATAGACCAGTCGGCAGTCGGTGCGCGATGAGGTCGATATCTCACCGGCCGCCTTTATTTCCCAAGATACTCTTATTGCATATTTTAGGCTGGGTCATAAAAATCCGAATCCGCCTAGCTGCAGATCGAAGCCAGGTCAGCTGGCCAGTGTCCAGCCACTACACTACCCCGACTCCCGTGTGTCTACACAATGTCCCACCCAGGTCAGATGGCCAGTGTCCAGCCACTACACTACCCCGGCTCCCGTGTGTCTACACAATGTCCCACCCAGGTCAGATGGCCAGTGTCCAGTCACTACACTACCCCGGCTCCCGTGTGTCTACGCAATGTCCCACCCAGGTCAGATGGCCAGTGTCCAGTCACTACACTACCCCGGCTCCCGTGTGTCTAACACCATACCCAGGTCAGCTGGCCAGTGTCCAGCCACTACACTACCCCGGCTCCCGTGTGTCTAACACCATACCCAGGTCAGCTGGCCAGTGTCCAGTCACTACACTACCACGGCTCCCGTGTGTCTACCACCATAGCCAGGTCAGATGGCCAGTGTCCAGTCACTACACCACCACGGCTCCCGTGTGTCTAACACCATGAACCCATCCAGGTCAGCTGGCCAGTGTCCAGTCACTACACTACCACGGCTCCCGTGTGTCTAACACCATGAACCCACCCAGGTCAGCTGGCCAGTGTCCAGCCACTACACTACCCCGGCTCCCGTGTGTCTAACACCATACCCAGGTCAGCTGGCCAGTGTCCAGTCACTACACCACCACGGCTCCCGTGTGTCTAACACCATATCCAGGTCAGCTGGCCAGTGTCCAGTCACTACACTACCACGGCTCCCGTGTGTCTAACACCATACCCAGGTCAGCTGGCCAGTGTCCAGTCACTACACTACCACGGCTCCCGTGTGTCTAACACCATACCCAGGTCAGCTGGCCAGTGTCCAGTCACTACACCACCACGGCTCCTGTGTGTCTACCACCATACCCAGGTCAGCTGGCCAGTGTCCAGTCACTACACCACCACGGCTCCTGTGTGTCTAACACCATACCCAGGTCAGCTGGCCAGTGTCCAGTCACTACACTACCCCGGCTTCCGTGTGTCTAACACCATGAACCCACCCAGGTCAGCTGGCCAGTGTTCAGTCACTACACCACCACGGCTCCCGTGTGTCTAACACCATATCCAGGTCAGCTGGCCAGTGTCCAGTCACTACACTACCACGGCTCCCGTGTGTTTAACACCATACCCAGGTCAGCTGGCCAGTGTCCAGTCACTACACCACCACGGCTCCCGTGTGTGTAACACCATACCCAGGTCAGCTGGCCAGTGTCCAGTCACTACACTACCCCGGGTCCCGTGTGTCTAACACCATACCCAGGTCAGCTGGTCAGTGTCCAGCCACTACACCACCACGGCTCCCGTGTGTCTAACACCATATCCAGGTCAGCTGGCCAGTGTCCAGTCACTACACTACCACGGCTCCCGTGTGTCTAACACCATGAACCCATCCAGGTCAGCTGGCCAGTGTCCAGTCACTACACCACCACGGCTCCCGTGTGTCTAACACCATACCCAGGTCAGCTGGTCAGTGTCCAGTCACTACACTACCACGGCTCCCGTGTGTTTAACACCATACCCAGGTCAGCTGGCCAGTGTCCAGTCACTACACCACCACGGCTCCCGTGTGTCTAACACCATACCCAGGTCAGCTGGCCAGTGTCCAGTCACTACACTACCCCGGGTCCCGTGTGTCTAACACCATACCCAGGTCAGCTGGTCAGTGTCCAGCCACTACACCACCACGGCTCCCGTGTGTCTAACACCATACCCAGGTCAGCTGGCCAGTGTCCAGTCACTACACCACCACGGCTCCCGTGTGTCTAACACCATACCCAGGTCAGCTGGCCAGTGTCAAGCCACTACGCCACCACGGCTCCCGTATGTCTAACACCATACCCAGGTCAGCTGGCCAGTGTCCAGTCACTACACCACCACGGCTCCCGTGTGTCTAACACCATACCCAGGTCAGCTGGCCAGTGTCCAGTCACTACACTACCCCGGCTCCCGTGTGTCTAACACCATACCCAGGTCAGCTGGTCAGTGTCCAGCCACTACACCACCACGGCTCCCGTGTGTCTAACACCATACCCAGGTCAGCTGGCCAGTATCCAGTCACTACACTACCCCGGCTCCCGTGTGTCTAAAACCATACCCAGGTCAGCTGGTCAGTGTCCAGCCACTACACCACCACGGCTCCCGTGTGTCTAACACCATACCCAGGTCAGCTGGCCAGTGTCCAGTCACTACACCACCACGGCTCCTGTGTGTCTATCACCATGAACCCAACATGTTCCACGGCATGTAAACGAGTCCTATACTTACTTAATTTTACCTAACTCCAGGTCCAACAGAAATGAAGAACTAAAATAAAATAATAACGAGCGACAGAGAACTCGTGGAACTGTATAATTATATAAGAAAAGATGGTAAGAAGGAGGCAGTATAAGTGCTCATAGACTGAACGCCTGATTAGAAAACTGTGCATTCTTGGATGTAGCAGATGCTATATATATCTGGAGACACCAGAAAGTCAGCGCTGCTAACAGTCGCAACAAGTCCGACTTTGGGGCGGCCATATTTCCGGAAGCTTCCATTAGTACCATTCACCAATCGCAGCTGAAGGTAAGTACTACGTTAATGTGATGTTTGTTGCCGTTTATGTCTTTCATTTATGGTGATTAATGGCAGACGCAAGCAACGAATCAGACTGAAGAATAGAAATTCAGACTTGAGTGGGGTTATAATCACATTGGGCGTGAATGTTGGGAGTGGCCAGCAGGCGCTAAGGAAGCTGAAATTCAGCCATTAATTCGTGAAACAGGAAGTTGACGGCTCAGGCGCTAATATTGCAGCGTCCCTCCACATGGACAGAACCTAACTAATGTCTTGTTTAGGGTACACGAGGAAGGGGACTCAGGGGCAAGCTGAGTTAAAGTTCAACAATTGAGACAAGATAAAATAAATAGTCAGTGGCATCAAGGTAAGTTTATTACGGAGACTTTCACAATGCCGCGGTTTTAAACCAAGGGCCCTGCCGAGCTGTGACTGACGACCCGAACCATCGTCGGGTAGGTGTGATTGCATTTATTTTATACTGAGCTGGATTCTAACTTGCATGGTGAGCGACTCAATGAACATGCTCAAGAATGTCCAGACTGGCCCCATACGATATAAGTGGCTCGACACACTGAGCACACCACAACTAGTCCAGCTGACTTTCATCTATGTACCTGGCAACGTAGTCGTGAAAGACAGTTATCGAGCCCATCGTTTGGCGGACATGGCGGTAATCGAGGAATAAGGGCAATGGATGGGCCACACATTATCAATGCCATATGAAATGTAGGAAGAACAGGGGACGTTAATGACACAAGGAAATCTTCTCCGTTGTCCAGAGTGAGGGAGTGGGAGTGAAGCGGGAGCTGCCAGACATGCTTTCAAGCCAGATAAATTGTCACTGTCAACTAATGTCTATAATGCCTCGCGATGTAGGACAGGGGTGGAGGGGGGTCTTGAACCTGAGGAATTAAGGCCGCCTGGCTAGTGCAGTCGCTGCAAACTGTACAGATTAGGGTTTTCTTTTTGTCCCGCACAGAAAAAATCCGAGGCTCTGCCGAGGATTCGAACCGGGTTTCCCGAAGGAGAACTCTGCAGTCTAGCCACTCGGCCAGTCGCTCCCCCAGAGAGACAACCACGAAAACGACATAACAATTGACCAATTCTGTGACAGACAAAAACTAGGTTTCGACCAAACAAAAATGAAAAACGGAAAATGGGAAGTAGGGGTGTCAAAGTTATGGTTTAAAAGTTGTTAATATAGTAGCAGACGTGTTGTATTATATAACTCAATGACAACATTTTGGCTATATATAAACTCATGGCAGATATGGGAAGTCACTTAAGACAATTAATCATCCCTTGGCTCTTCATCAATTAACTATGGAATGAACCATGTCTGAAGCCAGAACCCAAACGCCGACAGAGCTGTAGGTATTATACAATCTTTCACCACGACCCGAAGGAAAAGACACACGGGGTTTATGAGGCCTTTAATAAGACGGAGTGGAATAAGGAAATTACTTTTATGTGGGAAATGACCAGGGAAGAGAAGCGACAAAGGCAGAGCTAGGTGTATGTAGGAAGCTAAACAAATGTAACAGCTGGGTAACACATACTAATATAAGCAACACCGACTTCATTAGAACGTCAGAGGGCAGAGCTGGTCGGGGCGCCATTATCCCTGTCACGGAATCAGCCACTCGCGAGTCTGCTGAATCACGTTCGTGCAGTAATCCCCGCTGTAACATCGCTCAATAATAAATCATATTTATATTTACTGTATTTGTATATATTGTAATTATTACATGGATATACCTATCGTGTACGCGTTTGTCTTTTTTTTTTTTTTTTTTAAAGCTATTGTGCATCTGGCTAGAACAAGAAATCTTCGCTTTTCTCTCCTTCACTGAGCGCTGACTGAATGCGGAAAGCTTGACGTCAATGTTATCAGTTAGGTTACCAATGATTGTCAGTTGCTTTCTTGTCGGGGATGATAACGGATGGCTGTAAAATCCTAGACAGCTTTTTTCTTCTATGGCAGAGTGACCAGTTCCATTTAGGAGTATTGTTCTATTAGCAAGATTTCTCCCTTTTGTATACACGTCGATTATCAACACTCAAATTTAACAAAACACTCAAATTTAACAAATCAACAAGTGTATACGAATGTAAACTGAAGGCAGGACGTATCAGAATCCTGGGAAAATTACTACAGCGTGTCTTTGTCGAAGATCGTGTCGTGTCGAAATGAAACGTTATCCTTCGTCTGTACACCTGTATATCGTCAGTTCAGGGGAGTGGAGTCATACACAATAACCGTGTTTTCCAATGAATGCAGAGTTCAAACACCCACAAACATTCACTAATAACAATCAACTGGATCCACTACCTCGTGATGACAATCAAATCCAAACACCATCAATTCTAAATCAAATTCTTTTCAAGGACCGTTTCCATGGTGATCTTCATAATTATTCTCACTCTTGTCGGGTTAGTCTTGAATAACATTGTATCGTTAAAATGTTGACATACTGTAGTTAGTGATTCACTGAACGAATGGGGATGCGTGTCTCTGTTTACATACTGTAGTTAATAATTCACTGAACGAGTGGGGATTTGTGTCTCTGTTATCCTATCATAAAACTATTTCAGATCTTGATATATGAATATGTGTTTGTCTAAACTATCTTTCTATTCCACACTTCTCTAATCAATGTGCAACATTCCCCTGGGTGTTTATGTTGTGTAATCGTTCGTCTGAGAGTGTAATGGATGGATTAACACAATTATCTTGTAGGCTACGTCTAGGAAATAGTCAACTATCTGAGATTAGATCTTAGGATCTCTTGGGATCCTGTGACATCGCCCACGTCTGCTCTAGCCTAGGCACACGAAGAAGAAAACACCATACATGTCACAAGCTACCAAGAAGTTCCTAATTCCGCATACCGCGTTCGAAGTACAGTTGGGGGCGATTTGTCTGCAGACCGCCTTGCGTTGAGCTTTTTAAAAAATAAAACGATATGGGTGCCAGTTGTTCAGAAAGCAATGACAAACAACTGAAGTAAGCTTGCCAAGAGATCACAAACAGACAAAAACAATGCCGGAGTTGACTGCTGCGTCCTGTAAAGGATATGCAACTAACTTTACACAGTCGTGTAATCTGGTTTAATAATCAAAGGGATGAAACTGCTTTTCTCCAAGGGTGTAACAGTGGCAGTAACCTCATTTCGTAAAATCAGTAGACTGGTTGTGTAAAAAGGTAAAACCAGTCATCTGGTAAATACATTTATAGGGGCGTCAAGTTCTAGACGTTTCACATATACTGGGGCAAGACATAATGAGCTGGGATGCTCTAGACCAGTGGTTCCCAAGCTTTTCAAGCAGAGGGCCACATCTACTATTGTCGGTAGTTAAGCGGGCCACAACGTTATACAATTATAAAAGTCGTGCAATATCATTCTTACCGTACTTAGTTAGTTAATAGTTAGTTAGGTAGTTAGTCACAGTTCCAACTTCACAGCAACGGGTCGTCCCCATTATGCTCCGTTCCTGTGCCAGTGAATATCACACAAAACGCTCCTCACTGCCCAATGTGAAAAGTGGAAAAGACAGGAGTCTCGACAAACAACAGCCCGCACAGATACACTGTGCATAATGCTGCCGCCAGAATGTCAACACACCAGTCCCCCACGAAACATCCAATTCATCTCTGAAGGAATCGGCAGTCATTTTCCTATCTGGATGTTTCCTAGATGTTCACCCACACAGTCCACGAAAATACAGTTCATCACCGACGGCAGTGGCAGTCAACCGTACTTAACTTTCGTCAACAAAATTCTAAAACTTCAAAGGCAGTCAGCGTCATTAACAATGTGGTCATTTTTTGGTTTAAAATCACAAGTTCATTTAACAGTAAATTTTAAATCAGTTTCGAAAATCGCTATTAATGTAATTAATTTACTTAAGTTCGGATGCCAGTTTATCAATGTCTGCTAGTTCTCTGGGAATTTCAGCTCGTGCTGATTCACTAGAAGCATATTCTGTGTGTGTGTGTCTCAACTGCTTCCTCTGTCGTGCCCAAACTGATAAGCACAGCTAGATTACTTTCGGTGAGTCTGGAACGTTGCTTGTTTTTTTTATAACGGCCATTGTGGAAAATGACTGCTCGTATCTGAAAGTCGAACCAAAAAGACAAATGTATCTCTTAGCGAATTAACGTAAGTGTTCAAATTGTTAGACAGGCAATAGTCGCCACAATGAAATCATATGATCAGCTGAAGGCGAAGCAGTCAGCTCCAGAAATTTATATCTGAGTGCAGAATTTCATTTCAAAACAATTACTTCGTGGTGAAGGTTTTGCTGTAATTGGCAGAGCTTGGCTCAGGAAATACGAACGGATTTATGAAGAAGGCAACATTATTCTCCTTTATTTTGAACTCTTGAAATCTCGACTGAAAGATATCCAGAAGACTTTCAACTTTTACTTTGTACTGTAACAAGACACATTTATTTTCCACCACAAGCGTCTACGGGGTTGGAAACGCCGCTAAAGTCCCCTCAGTCAGCTGTCCGATAAACAGCCTTAGTCTCATTTTAAATGAAGAAATTTCATCGCACAAATTTGTGAATAGTTTGTTTTTTTCTCTGAATCCTCGCATTTAAAGAATTTAAATGAGACGTGCTGTCCACCAAAAATGCCAGTCATCGTTCAGCAGATATTCCCGTTCTGTAGGCAATTAATTTATTTCTGGCAGAAACAGGTAGACACTATTTTTCAGTGCCCAGAAACGTGACAGAACTTTCCCTTTAGATAGCTATCTGACACCACAGCTATCTCACAATACAGTAGCTCACCGTATTCCTCGTTCAGGTCTGATAGAAACTGTCTGAACTCACGTCTGTTCAGCGCCTTACTTCGAATTGTGTTCACACATCGCAAAACAACATCCATGACATGTTTCAGATTTAATGTCTTTCCACATAGAGCTTCTTGGTGAATGGTACAATGATATTTTAATATAGTGCGGCCAAGAAATTGTTCCAATAATGCTAGACATCCAGACTTTTTATGCGTCAAAGCCGGAGCACCGTCGGTGCATACACTGTGCAATTTGGTCCATTCTATATTGTTTTTCTCTACACACAACTTCAGAATTTCAAACAGATCAGTCCCTTTGGTAGTTGCATGCATCGATTCAAGTCCTAGAAGTTCTTCAATGACTTCAAAAGTATCGTTTATTGCTCGAACAAAAACTGCGATCTGAGCTGTGTCAGAAATGTTAATGGATTCATCTATTGCCAATGAAAAAAATTTACAATTTTTTAATGTGTGCTGCTACTTGACGATGAACATCGTTGGCTAATTCTCCAACTCGCCTGGCCATAGTATTATTAGACAAATGAATCTGATCAAATTTTGTTTCACACTTTTTATCGCCAAACATTCTAGCAGCAATTTTAAGGGAAGGCTTGATTATTTCTTCTGCATCGGTGAACGGCTTCTTTTTTGCCAGCCAACAGAAGATCGACTTCGCACGACACAACAACAGCACTCTTGCTCTGCTTGTTAAGCCGTGGTGAAAAATGACTGCTGCCTGATCAGATAACATTCTTGTTTAGCTATGAAATCTTTTCTTAACTCTGAATTGATCAGATATTGAGCATTGATGTCTGAATGTGTGGTCGTGAAGTGTCCTTCCAGATTAAAATATTTGTGTGTAACAGAAACACAACATCCGCAGATTAAGCAAACTGGCTTACCACTACGGCTAGGCTTAAACATAAATTTCTCCATCCAATCTTCGTTGAATTCAGAACAAGCAACGTCTTCACATTTTCGCTTTTCATCATTGTTTGAGGTTAGATTTTTCACACTCGTGTTTACAGCCTTAACGGTAAATTTTTATTTGGAAAGAATCTAATCAACACAATTCTACCGTCTCTGCTAAACAGTTGTAACAGACGATAACATGGCGCCTTGCGCACTCTGATTGGCCGACAAGGCTGGGATATGCTAAGCGTTGTGCTGTAAGGATATGGCAAAAAGCTAAGAAGAAGAGTCCTAGTCCCCTGCATGCATTTAGAAAGAGAGATGCACACAAAAGTAAGCTATTTCAATAAGCTGGTCAAGGTGATTAACAGTGAAAAATGGGCATAGGTATGTCACTGACAAGACACTGAAACTGTTCTGACGAATACATAAAAGAATGAGTAGAGTAGTCAAGAATAAGGGTATTCCTGACTTCCAGATTGCTGACCTCATATGGCAGAGGGACTGACGAGAACAGCAGAGCCCTCTTAGAACGCTATATAGAGCAGGGCAACCAGGCAGACATGAGAGGCTGAAATCTTGCCAAGGAGGTCACCTCAGATAGATGCAAGGCCCAGAACATTTCGGATGAGACACGGTGACAGCGAAAGAGATCAAGGTGGTGCTTCGGCGATTAATAAAAAAAACACAGCGATCCAGGGCCAGATGCCATAATATATAACGACAGTAATATGTGTACCTACAACAAGCTAGAGAATCTAGCAGACATGTACAGCAACAGTATAGAGAGCCCTAGCATCAAGGAGGAGTCAGGTCAGGCTGCGAGAACAGCAAGATGAAAGAGATGTGGCTAAACAGAACACTATGCGGGAAGCCAAAGAAGAGTACTAAACCAACACAGAACTACTGTCGTGAGCCGCTACACGCTGCAGGATGTGCTGATGAGGGGATCCGAGCACTTAAGGGCTGAATGGTTCGATGTGCAATGATAATGATCTGTCGACTAACTAACTAACTAGCTGGGATATGGGAACTTCATAACGTTTCGTTGCAAACTGAACAGGCGCATTCGATAATATATTAGCATAACAATCACGAGCAGAGTAAATTATCGCACGCTGACGGGGCGCTCCGAGTGTGAATTTTTGAAATTCTTAAAATATATTATATTAAATAACGAGGCTTCGCGTGCCACTTTCTGACAGCTGGCGGGCCACAAGTGGCCCGCGGGCCGTGGTTTGGGAACCTCTGCTCTAGACACATCACAAATACTAGGACAAGACATAATGAGCTGGGATGCGGTGACCATTTCACTCCATACCATCTTTCCCAGACAAGGCGCAGAAAACAATGCGTTACTCACGCCTAGAGACTGGGTCCTCTTCTGTCACCATGTTTCTCTCATTGGGACCTGGGTCCTCAAATAATTCACCCCAAGCCGTCCTGTCCCGCGCTGCTTCGTTCCTTTCCTCTTCATATTGTTCATTTCCACCTCTACCCCTATTCTCTTTGTGTTTTTAGGCTTTCCTCAATTTATTTTCCCCTGTGGATTCCATACAAAGAACTTTCTAGTTAAACTACTCTAGGGTTTTCTCAGTGTGTGCCCTACCCAGCTCCAGTGTCCTATCTTCACTTCTGAATTCACTAGCATTTGTCTAGTTCTCTCCATAAGCTCTCGTTGGTGACTGTCATACCATTTCGGTCCTTATATTTCGCGCAGGTACTAATTAATTAACGAATTACACAGCCGCAGGCGATTTGGCAGCAGACCGCCTTGCGTTGGTTTTTAAATAATAAAATGGTATGGATGACGGTCGTTCAGAAAGCAGTGGCAAACTACTGAACGTAAGCTTGCCAAGAGATCACAAACAGCAAAAAAAAAAAAAAAAAGGCT
>JACEFZ010012418.1:0-117500 GCA_014155875.1 Cepaea nemoralis
GATAGGCCGTAGCCAATCAGGGGCTACCTGACATGTCCGACGCCTTCAGGCAAAAAAAGCCACTGATAAAATGTTGGTTGGTAAGCTGAAATTGCATTAAATAATGTGTGGTGCTTGAGTCAGCTGATCCTCACTGAATGTTTGTCCTTTCAGGTTCGTCTTTTGAAAGTATGAACAGAGCTGAGGTCTCGAAGGGCTATACGCAGCAAGCATGTTATGACTATGCCATGGCAAGGTTTGGGCCATGCTTTTTTAAGAATCTGATCTCTACAAGATAGATACACTGCGACCTTGAAGAATGACCATCAGGCTGTACTGACACATTAACAGTCAATCTCGACACGTGTGGAATTAGGCCTTTTGTATTATTGGCTTGGACCCGCCAATCACTCAGACACACCATTATTATATGAGAAATTCTCCAGGACATTATTTCCTACCTGACTTATACCACTTCCCTGAAACATGTTTACTAAAAGGACGGATGGTCCATGGAAACCTGGAAGTTTGGTCTACAGAAGGCCTGTTGTACGTACAAACCAATTACCTGTAAGAAGGAGGATTCCAGAACAACAGGTGAGACGTATATGGACAGATCGGACAGTATTTGAAGCTGGGTCTGTGACTATGGCTACTTGAGGCTATGTGCCTGAACTTATCTGTGTGGTGTCTGTTTAGAACTATCTGTGTTAACTGCCTTGATGTTTTCCTGTGCTGTCCTTTATTGATTTAATAAATCAAGTTTTAGTTTATTCCAACGATCACTGTGTTATATATATGGATCAGCCAGAAGAACATTGCAGGAAATAGGTCCTTAGGTCGAAAGAAAGAGTGACAGTGAGTCCGGGGAAAACGGAGGAGGGTTGGCAGGTAAAGACCTATCCCAGCCAGGGCTATATATAAAGAGAACAATTTTGAAATATTGTGACAGGGCTATTTGGGACCCTCCACGTAGCGTGTTACAATTTCTGGGGGCTCGTCCGGGATATTTGAAATCCTGGTGGAGTTCTGGCTGATTTAGTGATAGGGGACAGATATTCTTGTCTACTATCAATAGGTTCTGCCTACCGTGCCTGGCTATTGTCTATACTCTTCCTGACACAGACTGACCGACATACGACGTGTTGTGGTCGTGTAATATATATATTTTGGTTATGTGAGATAATCATTTTCTATACAATTTCTTGGGCACTTTCCCTCTGAGTTTAAGATGCATCAACTGGGTTTAATGTCGCTGACGTACAGGCTACAGGGCGTGAGATGGGCTATGATGGAGCGGAGTTACAGAAATATGTGCAGGAAGTGGAAAGAGACTTCAGACAGGCTGTGCGCGAAGCCAAGAAAATTGAGGCGGAGGCTAGGAAGATGGAGGCCGAGCAGGCAGTCAGAGACCATGAGTTTCGTATGAGGGAGTTGGAGCTGAAAGCTAAAACGGCCAAGGAAAGCGAGGGTGCAGTTGGAGGCGCAGTTCTCCCTGACTCAACACTTCTAGTGGCGGTCCATACCAGGCAATGAAGTTCCCATTACTCCCGTTCGATGAACACAAAGAGAAGATCGACCAGTATCTTCAAAAATTCCAGTCGATGGCTTTGGCTATGGGGCTGGAACGTGGGAAATGGAACTTGAAAATCTCGCAGGGCCTGAGGGGGACCGCGTACGAGGTCTACTCAAGGTTGCCACCTGGTATGGAGATGACTATGAGGCTCTGGAAAAAGCATTATTGAAAAGGTTCCAGATGACAGCCCATACATACCGTCAGCAGTTCAGAAAGTCCAAGAGAGAGCCAGGAGAGATGTTCGCAGCCTACAGTGTCAGACTGAAGTCTTACCTTTTGAAGTGGATGTCATTAGCTGGATTTGCTAACGACTATGAAAGTTTGGAAAAATTAGTGGTCGTGGACCAAATGAAGAGGATGATGCCTAAGCCATTGCAACCTTCTTGCTTGAAAATGGGGCAGAAAAGTTAGACTTGGTAAATACATTAGCGGAAAGGTATGTGCTAGCTCATGGAGATAATGGGGAAACTGTCACAACCCAATCCCCGACCACCAGACACCTGGTCTGGAAAGAAGAAGAACCCTAAAACAGCTCACACCAAGAAGGAGGATCCTTTTGAGAAAGTTCCTATTAAGAAACCCTCTGGTAAGAGTCCACCTGGATCTCCTAAAAGAAAGTGGAGTGAAAAGTGGTGCGCCTATTGCAAATCTCCCACACACCAATACGGTTGATTGCCGCGTAAAACAGAAAGACTCTCACTATGCTGCTTGTCTTGTAGAAACCGGGGAAGGGTCTCACAAGGAAGTAGAAGGGAGGGATCTTGGGAACAATGATTCAGAAAAACCACCAGTAGTAGAAACGGTACTTGTGAACGGACAACCAGTTGAGTGTCTCTATGACACCGGTCTGCAGTTTGAGGCTGTAATTTCCTCACACTTAGTGAGCCCGGAGCAGCTAACCGGGGAATCTATTGAGATTCAAACGGCGACAAAGAGTGCGGTAGCGATGTCTCTTCCAATTGCGAAGGTAGACATCAAATCTAAATATGTTACCGGCACTATACAGGCAGCCGTTCTGCTAGATCCGATCTTCCCCAATGATCTTGGGTTTGTCGCTACGTCTTTCTAGGGATTCCAACCGAACCCATGTACGTAGGGGCGATGCAAACCAGATCTCAATCGGAGGATGAGCAGACGCCGGCCTTGATCGTGAATCCCTTGCCTGGGGAGTTACGAGCTGCTCAAAGCCAGGATGCTACTTTGCAACCTTGCTTCAACCAGTTGCCCAAAAGTTCTGACCCACCAAGACGGGGTCAGTATTATATGAAGAATCGGTTACTGTACCGGAGAGCCGGAGTGGAGGATCGCCAGCAATGGACAGCTGGTAGTTCCTAAGGCTTATCGGGAACAGCTTCTTCATATGGGACACAACATTTCTTTCAGTGGACATATGGGTGTCGGGGCAACTCTCCAGCGCATTTCCTGCCATTACTACTGGCCAGGGATGACTGGAGACCGTGCGTAGGTACGTCAAGTCGTGCCCAGAGTGCCAGCGTGTGGCACCAAAACACTGGACAGCTCCGGTAGTCCTGGGAGACATGCCCATTATGAACTCTCCTTTCGAGAGAGTTGCCATCGATCTTGTTGGTCCTCTTCCTCGGACTAGGAAGAGGAATAAGTACATTCTCACCGATGGTGGATTGCTGTTCCATGTGGGGCGAGGCGATACCGTTGGCCACAATCGACTCTAAGCGAGTGGCTGATGCACTGATGGAGACCTTTACTAGGTTGGGATTTCCCAACCAGATCCTAACGGACAATGGGTCTCAGTTCTGTGGTAAGCTGATGGAAGAAGTCTTTCGTATCTTCCAGACTAACCACATTCACACAAGCCCATACCACCCTCAGTCTAATGGGCAAGTAGAGAGGTTTAATGGTACCTTGATGACCATGCTTCGGAAGTTGGCTCAAGAGAAACCAGACAGATGGGATGAGTATATCTCAGCCGCCTTGTTCGCCTATCGGGAGGTTCCCCATGGGTCGACCGGGTTGCCACCAGCCACTCTACTATTCGGGAGGCCAATCAAGGGTCCCTTAGAAGCCTTATTGAGATGTTGGACAGAGGAAGAAACTTCCGAAGAAGTTGTATCCTCATATAAATACGTCGAAGAGTTAAAGAAGAAACTCCAGACGGGTTGGGCTTTGGCAGCTCAGAATCTGAGGACGGCCAGAAAGAGACACGCGGCCTACTACAATAGAAGGACGAAAGATAGGTCTCTTAAGTTGGGGGATCGGGTTCTGTTGTTACTTCCAGTAGGTTCCAATAAACTCGAGATTGGTTGGCAGGGGCCTTTCCCGGTGGAAAGGGTTGTGTCCCGTACCAATTATGCTATCCGGATCAGGGGGAAATCTAAATCTTTCACATTAACCTCTTAAAAAAATATGAGGAACGATCCGATGGTACTTCTCTCCCACTCATGACTATGGCGGTCGCGATGGAAACTGAATCGGGCGAGACGCGGATAGGGAGTATCCTTTACAACCTGGGGAAACCTATAAGGATGTACATATAAATCCTGATCTGTCGACTGAAGAAACAGAACTGGTCATCCGTTTGTTGGAGTCCCCATCAACAGATTCTTACCGATCGTCCAGGACGGACAGGGTTGGTCGAGTTTGATATGACTCTGACTACCCAAGACCCCACTCGCCAAAAAATATATCCAGTGCCCTTTTCGAAAGAGAAGGCCCTGGAAGCAGAAATCCAGAAGCTTCTGGATGATGACATCATAACTCCTTCGACTTCTCCTTATAATGCCGGGGTTGTCTTGTTGAGGAAGCCAAGCGGGGAGCACCGCTTATGTATTGATTACAGGCATTTAAACAGTTGTACGACATTCCAAGTTGAGCCGTTACCAAACACAAATCAACTATTTGCCAGATTAAATAGGGCAAAGTACTTCTCAAAAATCGATTTAAGTCGGGGATATTATCAGATCCCTGTGAAGCCTGAGGTTCGGCCCATGCTCGCTTTCAGTACTCCGAGCGGCCATTACGAAGTTAAGGTGATGCCTTTTGGGCTGAGCAATGCGCCCAGTGTGTTCACATCGCATGATGAGAATGTTATTAGACCCTTTAAAGGATCCCTCTGTGGTCTCGTTTATGGATGATATTCTCATCGCGTCTGACAATCTGAGTGATCACCTGAGGTCCTTGGGACAGATCTTCAAAGGTTAAAAGAGGAAGGGTTAACCGCCCGTCCAGCCAAATGCATGATTGGCTATCAATCCTTGGAATTTATGGGACACACTATTACCCCAGGGGGACTGGTACCGGAAGAAAAGAATATTGAAAAGGTCCGTCTCGCACCCCGTCCTAGATCCAAAAAAGATGTTAGGTCTTTCTTGTCTCTGTGTGGGTTTTACCAGAAATTTATTCCAAAGTTCAACGAAATTGCGGCGCCGTTAACCGAGACTCTGAAGAAAGGATCGCCAGATCTTATAATCAGGACCCCGAGCTGTGAAAAGGCTTATGGGAAGCTGAAACTGGCGTTGGTGGATAGGCCAGTCCCTGCAACTCCCAGATTTGGAGAAAACGTTTGTTCTGAGAACCGACGCGAGTAACATAGGGATTGGGGCAACTCTGTTGCAGGAAGGGCGAGATAATCCTTCGGTGCTGTGTCCGGTGGCATATGCCAGTCGAAAACTGTTACCCGCCGAACGGAATTACTCCACCGTCGAACGGGAATGTCTAGCTCTAGTGTGGGCAGTACAGAAATTTCAACCTTATCTGTATGGAGTACCGTTCAAAGTGCAATCTGACCATCAACCTCTGACGTTCTTGGCAACTTCTAAGAAACTGAACGCGAGGTTAATGAGATGGTCATTGCTCCTACAACCGTATCAGTTCACGGTCGAATACATCCCCGGAAGGGAGAATGTGGGAGCAGATTTCCTATCACGGCATCCTATGGTTGAATGTGAGGGTGGGGTCATTCGAACAGAACCACTGACAGTAGAAAGTTCGTAGGGTTCGACTTTCTTAAGAGGGGGCCTATGTAGCGAAACGCCAGTGGCCCATGTCCTTATGCATTCTTTTTATTCTTGGTAAACAGGGGGAAACGGCTTTCGGAAGCTCTCAGTTCTCTTGTTCGCTCAATTCTCCATGAAAGATGGTTCTTTGGGTTATCTTCATACCACAATCTTACATGGAGCGAGTATATATTTGTCTTTCCTTTCGGGTAGTCCCGAAGGAGCGCCTTGCGTCAAATGTGCACTGGTGCAGCGGCTGGTCAATTGATGGCCGTGCCAACACCTACCGTTTTGATAGTTGCAGCCTGTCCAGTGAGTTAAAGATTACGACAGAGATGCAAACATACTACTGAAGTGCTGTAAAGGTAAATTTGGGTTTTCGTTGGTCCAGGCAAAGCTTGGCCTATAAATATCTATTGTCTTAACGACTGAGAGGATATAGCAAAACAGCAGTCTTGCCATGTTAGGAGGGGGTGACCGTTAGCCGATCTGGCTATGTGTCTTTGATCTTGGCATGACAAGGGAACACATCTGAAGAATAAGTGTTACCAAATGATATCGCTTGTTCTTGGCAGCTGATGGACGAGTGATATCTTGATTCCTACGGCTTACCGTTACTGGGTAGCATCTCTCTTTTAAATATAGGCACATTAGATAGCTACGGGGATGGGTCCATCAATCTATAATCTATCTTCTTGAGCCAGGGGATGCTAGCCACAGGACTATCTCTTTCGTCTGTTCACTTGATAGGATGATGTCGGGAGGATAATGGACTCCTCTATCTCACTGAGAGAACCTGAACTTATCTACCCTATGGCTTGTGCAGGGCAATGCCGGTACATTGGGGCGACAGCTCAGTCGAGAGCGGCGGCCGGGAGGGGTTAGTATCTCTTTGAATGGGGAACTACACGGTGTGCCATATAACCCCTCTTAACGGGGAGAAACACACAGATTACTAGGCGCACCACACCACAAGATCTTGGTTGCGAGAAAGGCATGGTTTGCAAGGGAGAAAGAAGCTGGGAAATGAATGTGCCCAATAATAATAAAGGCAGGGTATGAGTGAGGAGAGTGATTCGTGTATGTAACAGGGTGCATAGTATAGCCGACCGGACCGTCTACAGATTGAGGTCTATGCAAGCCAGGACGTAGCCAATCCAGGGGCTACCTGACATGTCCCGACGCATTCAGGCAAGCCACTGATAAACTGGTGTTGGTAAGCTGAAATGCATAAATAATGTGTGGTGCTTGAGTCAGCTTGATCCCTCACTCGAATGTTTGTCCTTTCCAGGGTTCTTCTTTTGAAAGTATGAACAGAGCTGAAGGTCTCGACAGGGCTCTACGCAGAAAGCATGTTATTGTAACATGCTACGTGGAGGGTCCCAAATAGCCCTGTCACAATGTTTAAATAATCTTCTATATATAGCCCTGGCTGGGATAGGTCTTTACCTGCCAACCCTCCTCCGTTTTCCCCGGACTCACTGTCACTCTTTCTTTCGACCTAAGGACCTATATCCTGCAATGTTCTTCTGGCTGATCCATATATATAACACAGTGATCGTTGGAATAAACTAAAACTTGATTTATTAAATCAATAAAGGACAGCACAGGAAAACATCAAGGCAGTTAACACAGATAGTTCTAAACAGACACCACACAGATAAGTTCAGGCACATAGCCTCAAGTAGCCATAGTCACAGACCCAGCTTCAAATACTGTCCGATCTGTCCATATACGTCTCACCCTGTGTGCTGGAAGCTCCTTCCTCCCCGGTACTTGGGTGTAAGTTCCACAGGCCTCTGTAGAATCAAATCCACTGGTTGTTGAGGAATTGTTCATGGACTTAACCTATATAGGTGTCTATTCATGTCCGGAACAAAAATGGGTAGGCCTGATAATCATGCGTAGACACAACTTTGAAGTTGAATGCTCTCGGGCCTATGTCAATGAAAGGACCCGAGATGCCCCATTACTGCAAATTGTCATTGTTTATTAGTTTGCAAGATAATCATGCGTAGTCTCAACCAGCATTGAACTGTTCTCGGCCTATGTCATTTCCTCAAGATATGCCCTTGCCTCTCTCTCAGAGTTAGGCACACCATGTGTGATATGGCTCATACATTGACCTGGCTTCATCAGACGTATTTGGCTCTAGCAAAGAAGCTGTGTGGATACTGTCCGATTTGGTCACATCCAACACAAGAGGACCCTGGAGATGACAAACAATATTGAGCGACTGGGCGGCCTCATGCATCACACAATCCTAAAGACCAATAGGGTCTCAGTTAATATATTAGACATATAGGGATCTTGACCCCATGCAGTATATATCATACCTGAATGCATGGGGCCTGACCTGTCAGGTAGCCCCTGGATTGGCTACGTCCGGGCTTGAGTCGACCTCCAGCTGGGTGATGTCAGGTTGTCCACCCTAGGAACGTTTTGTCTACAAGACACACATTCCACACTCATACCAAGCCTTTATTATTATTGGGCACATTCATTTCCATGCTTTCCTCTCACTTGCAAACCATGCCTTTCTCGCAACCAAGATCTTGTGGTGTGGTGTGCCCAGCAATCGGTGTGTTTCTCCCCCCTAAGTGGGGTTATATGGCACACCGTGTATTTCCCCATTCAAAGAAGATACTACCCCTCCCGGCCGCCGCTCTCGACTGAGCTGTCGCCCCAATGTACCGGCATTGCCCTGCACCAACCATAGGGTAGATAAGTTCAGGTTCTCTCAGTGAGATAGAGGAGTCCATTATCCTCCCGACATCATCCTATCGAGTGACAGACGAAAGAGATAGTCCTGTGGCTAGCATCCCCTGGCTCAAGAAGATATATTCTAGATTGGTGGACCCCATCCCCGTAGCTATCTAATGTGCCTATATTTAAAAGAGAGATACCACCAAGTAACGGTAAGCCGTAGGAATCCAGATATCACTCGTCCATCAGCTGCCAAGAACAAGCCGCGTAGCCAGATCGGCTAACGGTTGTAGTGAAACGCCAGTGGCCCATGTCCTTATGCATTCTTTTATTCTTGGTAAACAGGGGGAAACGGCTTTCGGAAGCTCTCAGTTCTCTTGTTCGCTCAATTCTCCATGAAAGATGGTTCTTTGGGTTATCTTCATACCACAATCTTTACATGGAGCGAGTATATATTTGTCTTTCCTTTCGGGTAGTCCCGAAGGAGCGCCTTGCGTCAAATGTGCACTAGTGCAGCGGCTGGTCAATTGATGGCCGGGCCAACACCTACCGTTTGAAAGTTGCAGCCTGTCCAGTGAGTTAAAGATTACGACAGAGATGCAACCTACTACTGAAGTGATGTAAAGGTAAATATGGGTTTTCGTTGGTCCAGGCAAAGCTTGGCCTATAAATATCTATTGTCTTAACGACTGAGAGGATATAGCAAAACAGCAGTCTTGCCATGTTGGGAGGGGGTGACCGTTAGCCGATCTGGCTACGCGGCTTGTTCTTGGCAGCTGATGGACGAGTGATATCTGGATTCCTACGGCTTACCGTTACTTGGTGGTATCTCTCTTTTAAATATAGGCACATTAGATAGCTACGGGGATGGGGTCCACCAATCTAGAATATATCTTCTTGAGCCAGGGGATGCTAGCCACAGGACTATCTCTTTCGTCTGTCACTCGATAGGATGATGTCGGGAGGATAATGGACTCCTCTATCTCACTGAGAGAACCTGAACTTATCTACCCTATGGTTTGTGCAGGGCAATGCCGGTACATTGGGGCGACAGCTCAGTCGAGAGCGGCGGCCGGGAGGGGTAGTATCTTCTTTGAATGGGGAAATACACGGTGTGCCATATAACCCCACTTAGGGGGGAGAAACACACCGATTGCTGGGCACACCACACCACAAGATCTTGGTTGCGAGAAAGGCATGGTTTGCAAGTGAGAGGAAAGCATGGAAATGAATGTGCCCAATAATAATAAAGGCTTGGTATGAGTGTGGAATGTGTGTCTTGTAGACAAAACGTTCCTAGGGTGGACAACCTGACATCACCCAGCTGGAGGTCGACTCAAGCCCGGACGTAGCCAATCCAGGGGCTACCTGACAGGTCAGGTATATGTCAAATATATTAACTGAGACCCTATTGGTCTTTAGGATTGTGTGATGCATGAGTCCGCCCAGTCGCTCAATATTGTTTGTTATCTCCAGGGTCCTCTTGTGTTGGATGTGACCAAATCGGACAGTATCCACACAGCTTCTGTGCTAGAGCCAAATACGTCTGATGAAGCCAGGTCAATGTATGAGCCATATCACACATGGTGTGCCTAACTCTGAGAGAGAGGCAAGGGCATATCTTGAGGAAATGACATAGGCCCGAGAACAGTTCAATGCTGGTTGAGACTACGCATGATTATCTTGCAAACTAATAAACAATGACAATTTGCAGTAATGGGGCATCTCGGGTCCTTTCATTGACATAGGCCCGAGAGCATTCAACTTCAAAGTTGTGTCTACGCATGATTATCAGGCCTACCCATTTTGTTCCGGACATGAATAGACACCTATATAGGTTAAGTCCATGAACAATTCCTCAACAACCAGTGGATTTGATTCTACAGAAGCCTGTGGAACTTACACCCAAGTACCGGGGAGGAAGGAGCTTCCAGCACACAGGGTGAGACGTATATGGACAGATCGGACAGTATTTGAAGCTGGGTCTGTGACTATGGCTACTTGAGGCTATGTGCCTGAACTTATCTGTGTGGTGTCTGTTTAGAACTATCTGTGTTAACTGCCTTGATGTTTTCCTGTGCTGTCCTTTATTGATTTAATAAATCAAGTTTTAGTTTATTCCAACGATCACTGTGTTATATATATGGATCAGCCAGAAGAACATTACAGGAAATAGGTCCTTAGGTCGAAAGAAAGAGTGACAGTGAGTCCGGGGAAAACGGAGGAGGGTTGGCAGGTAAAGACCTATCCCAGCCAGGGCTATATAAAGAGAACAATTTTGAAATATTGTGACAGGGCTATTTGGGACCCTCCACGTAGCGTGTTACAATTTCTGGGGGCACGTCGCGGGATATTTGAAATCCTGGTGGAGTTCTGGCTGATTTAGTGATAGGGGACAGATATTCTTGTCTACTATCAATAGGTTCTGCCTACCGTGCCTGGCTATTGTCTAGACTCTTCCTGACACAGACTGACCGACATACGACGTGTTGTGGTCGTGTAATATATATATTTTGGTGATGTGAGATAATCATTTTCTATACAATTTCTTGGGCACTTTCCCTCTGAGTTTAAGATGGCATCAACTGGGTTTAATGTCGCTGACGTACAGGCTACAGGGCGTGAGATGGGCTATGATGGAGCGGAGTTACAGAAATATGTGCAGGAAGTGGAAAGAGACTTCAGACAAGCTGTGCGCGAAGCCAAGAAAATTGAGGCGGAGGCTAGGAAGATGGAGGCCGAGCAGGCAGTCAGAGACCATGAGTTTCGTATGAGGGAGTTGGAGCTGAAAGCTAAAACGGCCAAGGAAAGCGAGGGTGCAGTTGGAGGCGCAGTTCTACCGGACTCAACAACTTCTGGTGGCGGTCCATATCAGGCAATGAAGTTCCCATTACTCCCGTTCGATGAACACAAAGAGAAGATCGACCAGTATCTTCAAAAATTCCAGTCGATGGCTTTGGCTATGGGGCTGGAACGTGGGAAATGGAACTTGAAAATCTCGCAGGGCCTGAGGGGGACCGCGTACGAGGTCTACTCAAGGTTGCCACCTGGTATGGAGAATGACTATGAGGCTCTGGAAAAAGCATTATTGAAAAGGTTCCAGATGACAGCCAATACATACCGTCAGCAGTTCAGAAAGTCCAAGAGAGAGCCAGGAGAGATGTTCGCAGCCTACAGTGTCAGACTGAAGTCTTACCTTTTGAAGTGGATGTCATTAGCTGGATTTGCTAACGACTATGAAAGTTTGGAAGAATTAGTGGTCGTGGACCAAATGAAGAGGATGATGCCTAGGCCATTGCAAACCTTCTTGCTTGAAAATGGGGCAGAAAAGTTAGACTTGGTAAATACATTAGCGGAAAGGTATGTGCTAGCTCATGGAGATAATGGGGAACTGTCACAACCCAATCCCCGACCACCAGACACCTGGTCTGGAAAGAAGAAGAACCCTAAAACAGCTCACACCAAGAAGGAGGATCCTTTCGAGAAAGTTCCTATTAAGAAACCCTCTGGTAAGAGTCCACCTGGATCTCCTAAAAGAAAGTGGAGTGAAAAGTGGTGCGCCTATTGCAAATCTCCCACACACAATACGGTTGATTGCCGGCGTAAACAGAAAGACTCTCACTATGCTGCTTGTCTTGTAGAAACCGGGGAAGGGTCTCACAAGGAAGTAGAAGGGGGGGATCTTGGGAACAATGATTCAGAAAAACCACCAGTAGTAGAAACGGTACTTGTGAACGGACAACCAGTTGAGTGTCTCTATGACACCGGTCTGCAGTTTGAGGCTGTAATTTCATCACACTTAGTGAGCCCGGAGCAGCTAACCGGGGAATCTATTGAGATTCAAACGGCGACAAAGAGTGCGGTAGCGATGTCTCTTCCAATTGCGAAGGTAGACATCAAATCTAAATATGTTACCGGCACTATACAGGCAGCCGTTCTGCTAGATCCGATCTTCCCAATGATCTTGGGTTGTCGCTACGTCTTTCTAGGGATTCCAACCGAACCCATGTACGTAGGGGCGATGCAAACCAGATCTCAATCGGAGGATGAGCAGACGCCGGCCTTGATCGTGAATCCCTTGCCTGGGGAGTTACGAGCTGCTCAAAGCCAGGATGCTACTTTGCAACCTTGCTTCAACCAGTTGCCCAAAAGTTCTGACCCACCAAGACGGGGTCAGTATTATATGAAGAATCGGTTACTGTACCGGAGAGCCGGAGTGGAGGATCGCCAGCATGGACAGCTGGTAGTTCCTAAGGCTTATCGGGAACAGCTTCTTCATATGGGACACACCATTTCTTTCAGTGGACATATGGGTGTCGGGGCAACTCTCCAGCGCATTTCCTGCCATTACTACTGGCCAGGGATGACTGGAGACGTGCGTAGGTACGTCAAGTCGTGCCCAGAGTGCCAGCGTGTGGCACCAAAACACTGGACAGCTCCGGTAGTCCTGGGAGACATGCCCATTATGAACTCTCCTTTCGAGAGAGTTGCCATCGATCTTGTTGGTCCTCTTCCTCGGACTAGGAAGAGGAATAAGTACATTCTCACGATGGTGGATTGCTGTTCCATGTGGGGCGAGGCGATACCGTTGGCCACAATCGACTCTAAGCGAGTGGCTGATGCACTGATGGAGACCTTTACTAGGTTGGGATTTCCCAACCAGATCCTAACGGACAATGGGTCTCAGTTCTGTGGTAAGCTGATGGAAGAAGTCTTTCGTATCTTCCAGACTAACCACATTCACACAAGCCCATACCACCCTCAGTCTAATGGGCAAGTAGAGAGGTTTAATGGTACCTTGATGACCATGCTTCGGAAGCTGGCTCAAGAGAAACCAGACAGATGGGATGAGTATATCTCGGCCGCCTTGTTCGCCTATCGGGAGGTTCCCCATGGGTCGACCGGGTTGCCACCAGCCACTCTACTATTCGGGAGGCCAATCAAGGGTCCCTTAGAAGCCTTATTGAGATGTTGGACAGAGGAAGAAACTTCCGAAGAAGTTGTATCCTCATATAAATACGTCGAAGAGTTAAAGAAGAAACTCCAGACGGGTTGGGCTTTGGCAGCTCAGAATCTGAGAGCGGCCAGGAAGAGACACGCGGCCTACTACAATAGAAGGACGAAAGATAGGTCTCTTAAGGTGGGGGATCGGGTTCTGTTGTTACTTCCAGTAGGTTCCAATAAACTCGAGATTGGTTGGCAGGGGCCTTTCCCGGTGGAAAGGGTTGTGTCCCGTACCAATTATGCTATCCGGATCAGGGGGAAATCTAAAATCTTCCACATTAACCTCCTAAAAAAATATGAGGAACGATCCGATGGTACTTCTCTCCCACTCATGACTATGGCGGTCGCGATGGAAACTGAATCGGGCGAAGACGCGGATAGGGAGTATCCTTTACAACCTGGGGAAACCTATAAGGATGTACATATAAATCCTGATCTGTCGACTGAAGAAACAGAACTGGTCATCCGTTTGTTGGAGTCCCATCAACAGATTCTTACCGATCGTCCAGGGCGGACAGGGTTGGTCGAGTTTGATATGACTCTGACTACCCAAGACCCCATTCGCCAAAAAATATATCCAGTGCCCTTTTCGAAAGAGAAGGCCCTGGAAGCAGAAATCCAGAAGCTTCTGGATGATGACATCATAACTCCTTCGACTTCTCCTTATAATGCCGGGGTTGTCTTGTTGAGGAAGCCAAGCGGGGAGCACCGCTTATGTATTGATTACAGGCATTTAAACAGTTGTACGACATTCCAAGTTGAGCCGTTACCAAACACAAATCAACTATTTGCCAGATTAAATAGGGCAAAGTACTTCTCAAAAATCGATTTAAGTCGGGGATATTATCAGATCCCTGTGAAGCCTGAGGTTCGGCCCATGCTCGCTTTCAGTACTCCGAGCGGCCATTACGAATTTAAGGTGATGCCTTTTGGGCTGAGCAATGCGCCCAGTGTGTTCACTCGCATGATGAGAATGTTATTAGACCCTTTAAAGGATCCCTCTGTGGTCTCGTTTATGGATGATATTCTCATCGCGTCTGACAATCTGAGTGATCACCTGAGGTCCTTGGGACAGATCTTCAAAAGGTTAAAAGAGGAAGTGTTAACCGCCCGTCCAGCCAAATGCATGATTGGCTATCAATCCTTGGAATTTCTGGGACACACTATTACCCCAGGGGGACTGGTACCGGAAGAAAAGAATATTGAAAAGGTCCGTCTCGCACCCCGTCCTAGATCCAAAAAAGATGTTAGGTCTTTCTTGTCTCTGTGTGGGTTTTACCAGAAATTTATTCCAAAGTTCAACGAAATTGCGGCGCCGTTAACCGAGACTCTGAAGAAAGGATCGCCAGATCTTATAATCTGGACCCCGAGCTGTGAAAAGGCTTATGGGAAGCTGAAACAGGCGTTGGTGGATAGGCCAGTCCTGCAACTCCCAGATTTGGAGAAAACGTTTGTTCTGAGAACCGACGCGAGTAACATAGGGATTGGGGCAACTCTGTTGCAGGAAGGGCGAGATAATCCTTCGGTGCTGTGTCCGGTGGCATATGCCAGTCGAAAACTGTTACCCGCCGAACGGAATTACTCCACCGTCGAACGGGAATGTCTAGCTCTAGTGTGGGCAGTACAGAAATTTCAACCTTATCTGTATGGAGTACCGTTCAAAGTGCAATCTGACCATCAACCTCTGACGTTCTTGGCAACTTCTAAGAAACTGAACGCGAGGTTAATGAGATGGTCATTGCTCCTACAACCGTATCAGTTCACGGTCGAATACATCCCCGGAAGGGAGAATGTGGGAGCAGATTTCCTATCACGGCATCCTATGGTTGAATGTGAGGGTGGGGTCATTCGAACAGAACCACTGACAGTAGAAAGTTCGTAGGGTTCGACTTTCTTAAGAGGGGGCCTATGTAGCGAAACGCCAGTGGCCCATGTCCTTATGCATTCTTTTATTCTTGGTAAACAGGGGGAAACGGCTTTCGGAAGCTCTCAGTTCTCTTGTTCGCTCAATTCTCCATGAAAGATGGTTCTTTGGGTTATCTTCATACCACAATCTTTACATGGAGCGAGTATATATTTGTCTTTCCTTTCGGGTAGTCCCGAAGGAGCGCCTTGCGTCAAATGTGCACTGGTGCAGCGGCTGGTCAATTGATGGCCGGGCCAACACCTACCGTTTGAAAGTTGCAGCCTGTCCAGTGAGTTAAAGATTACGACAGAGATGCAACCTACTACTGAAGTGATGTAAAGGTAAATATGGGTTTTCGTTGGTCCAGGCAAAGCTTGGCCTATAAATATCTATTGTCTTAACGACTGAGAGGATATAGCAAAACAGCAGTCTTGCCATGTTGGGAGGGGGTGACCGTTAGCCGATCTGGCTACGCGGCTTGTTCTTGGCAGCTGATGGACGAGTGATATCTGGATTCCTACGGCTTACCGTTACTTGGTGGTATCTCTCTTTTAAATATAGGCACATTAGATAGCTACGGGGATGGGGTCCACCAATCTAGAATATATCTTCTTGAGCCAGGGGATGCTAGCCACAGGACTATCTCTTTCGTCTGTCACTCGATAGGATGATGTCGGGAGGATAATGGACTCCTCTATCTCACTGAGAGAACCTGAACTTATCTACCCTATGGTTTGTGCAGGGCAATGCCGGTACATTGGGGCGACAGCTCAGTCGAGAGCGGCGGCCGGGAGGGGTAGTATCTTCTTTGAATGGGGAAATACACGGTGTGCCATATAACCCCACTTAGGGGGGAGAAACACACCGATTGCTGGGCACACCACACCACAAGATCTTGGTTGCGAGAAAGGCATGGTTTGCAAGTGAGAGGAAAGCATGGAAATGAATGTGCCCAATAATAATAAAGGCTTGGTATGAGTGTGGAATGTGTGTCTTGTAGACAAAACGTTCCTAGGGTGGACAACCTGACATCACCCAGCTGGAGGTCGACTCAAGCCCGGACGTAGCCAATCCAGGGGCTACCTGACAGGTCAGGCCCATGCATTCAGGTATGATATATACTGCATGGGGTCAAGATCCTATAGGTCTAATATATTAACTGAGACCCTATTGGTCTTTAGGATTGTGTGATGCATGAGTCCGCCCAGTCGCTCAATATTGTTTGTCATCTCCAGGGTCCTCTTGTGTTGGATGTGACCAAATCGGACAGTATCCACACAGCTTCTGTGCTAGAGCCAAATACGTCTGATGAAGCCAGGTCAATGTATGAGCCATATCACACATGGTGTGCCTAACTCTGAGAGAGAGGCAAGGGCATATCTTGAGGAAATGACATAGGCCCGAGAACAGTTCAATGCTGGTTGAGACTACGCATGATTATCTTGCAAACTAATAAACAATGACAATTTGCAGTAATGGGGCATCTCGGGTCCTTTCATTGACATAGGCCCGAGAGCATTCAACTTCAAAGTTGTGTCTACGCATGATTATCAGGCCTACCCATTTTGTTCCGGACATGAATAGACACCTATATAGGTTAAGTCCATGAACAATTCCTCAACAACCAGTGGATTTGATTCTACAGAAGCCTGTGGAACTTACACCCAAGTACCGGGGAGGAAGGAGCTTCCAGCACACAGGGTGAGACGTATATGGACAGATCGGACAGTATTTGAAGCTGGGTCTGTGACTATGGCTACTTGAAGCTATGTGCCTGAACTTATCTGTGTGGTGTCTGTTTAGAACTATCTGTGTTAACTGCCTTGATGTTTTCCTGTGCTGTCCTTTATTGATTTAATAAATCAAGTTTTAGTTTATTCCAACGATCACTGTGTTATATATATGGATCAGCCAGAAGAACATTACAGGAAATAGGTCCTTAGGTCGAAAGAAAGAGTGACAGTGAGTCCGGGGAAAACGGAGGAGGGTTGGCAGGTAAAGACCTATCCCAGCCAGGACTATATATAAAGAGAACAATTTTGAAATATTGTGACAGGGCTATTGTAGCGAAACGCCAGTGGCCCATGTCCTTATGCATTCTTTTATTCTTGGTAAACAGGGGGAAACGGCTTTCGGAAGCTCTCAGTTCTCTTTATTCGCTCAATTCTCCATGAAAGATGGTTCTTTGGGTTATCTTCATACCACAATCTTTACATGGAGCGAGTATATATTTGTCTTTCCTTTCGGGTAGTCCTGAAGGAGCGCCTTGCGTCAAATGTGCACTGGTGCAGCGGCTGGTCAATTGATGGCCGGGCCAACACCTACCGTTTGAAAGTTGCAGCCTGTCCAGTGAGTTAAAGATTACGACAGAGATGCAACCTACTACTGAAGTAGATGTAAAGGTAAATATGGGTTTTCGTTGGTCCAGGCAAAGCTTGGCCTATAAATATCTATTGTCTTAACGACTGAGAGGATATAGCAAAACAGCAGTCTTGCCATGTTGGGTAGGGGGTGACCGTTAGCCGATCTGGCTACGCGGCTTGTTCTTGGCAGCTGATGGACGAGTGATATCTGGATTCCTACGGCTTACCGTTACTTGGTGGTATCTCTCTTTTAAATATAGGCACATTAGATAGCTACGGGGATGGGGTCCACCAATCTAGAATATATCTTCTTGAGCCAGGGGATGCTAGCCACAGGACTATCTCTTTCGTCTGTCACTCGATAGGATGATGTCGGGAGGATAATGGACTCCTCTATCTCACTGAGAGAACCTGAACTTATCTACACTATGGCTTGCAGGGCAATGCCGGTACATTGGGGCGACAGCTCAGTCGAGAGCGGCGGCCGGGAGGGGAGTATCTTCTTTCATCTTCTTGCTGGGAATGGGGAAATACACGGTGTGCCATATAACCCCACTTAGAGGGGAGAAACACACCGATTGCTGGGCGCACCACACCACAAGATCTTGGTTGCGAGAAAGGCATGGTTTGCAAGTGAGAGGAAAGCATGGAAATGAATGTGCCCAATAATAATAAAGGCTTGGTATGAGTGTGGAATGTGTGTCTTGTAGACAAAACGTTCCTAGGGTGGACAACCTGACCTCACCCAGCTGGAGGTCGACTCAAGCCCGGACGTAGCCAATCCAGGGGCTACCTGACAGGTCAGGTATATGTCAAATATATTAACTTGATACCCTATTGGTCTTTAGGATTGTGTGATGCATGAGTCCGCCCAGTCGCTCAATATTGTTTGTTATCTCCAGGGTCCTCTTGTGTTGGATGTGACCAAATCGGACAGTATCCACACAGCTTCTGTGCTAGAGCCAAATACGTCTGATGAAGCCAGGATCAATGTATGAGCCATATCACACATGGTGTGCCTAACTCTGAGAGAGAGGCAAGGGCATATCTTGAGGAAATGACATAGGCCCGAGAACAGTTCAATGCTGGTTGAGACTACGCATGATTATCTTGCAAACTAATAAACAATGACAATTTGCAGTAATGGGGCATCTCGGGTCCTTTCATTGACATAGGCCCGAGAGCATTCAACTTCAAAGTTGTGTCTACGCATGATTATCAGGCCTACCCATTTTGTTCCGGACATGAATAGACACCTATATAGGTTAAGTCCATGAACAATTCCTCAACAACCAGTGGATTTGATTCTACAGAAGCCTGTGGAAATTACAACCAATTACCTGGAAGGAAGGAGATTCCAGCACACAGGGTGAGACGTATATGGACAGATCGGACAGTATTTGAAGCTGGGTCTGTGACTATGGCTACTTGAGGCTATGTGCCTGAACTTATCTGTGTGGTGTCTGTTTAGATCTATCTGTGTTAACTGCCTTGATGTTTTCCTGTGCTGTCCTTTAGTGATTTAATAAATCAAGTTTTAGTTTATTCCAACGATCACTGTGTTATATATATGGATCAGCCAGAGGAACATTACAGGAAATAGGTCCTTAGGTCGAAAGAAAGAGTGACAGTGAGTCCGGGGAAAACGGAGGAGGGTTGGCAGGTAAAGACCTATCCCAGCCAGGGCTAGATAAAGAGAATAATTTTGAAACATTGTGACAGGGCTATTTGGGACCCTCCACGTAGCGTGTTACAATTTCTGGGGGCACGTCGCGGGATATTTGAAATCCTGGTGGAGTTCTGGCTGATTTAGTGATAGGGGACAGATATTCTTGTCTACTATCAATAGGTTCTGCCTACCGTGCCTGGCTATTGTCTATACTCTTCCTGACACAGACTGAGCGACATACGACGTGTTGTGGGCGTGTAATGTAACTTGTTGTGTACTTGTGAGTGCAATTTAATAGACAATTACCTCTTCCCTTACCCTCTGAGTTTAGGATGGCATCAGCTGGGTTTAATGTCGCTGACGTACAGGCTACAGGGCGTGAGATGGGCTATGATGGAGCGGAGTTACAGAAATATGTGCAGGAAGTGGAAAGAGACTTCAGACAAGCTGTGCGCGAAGCCAAGAAAATTGAGGCGGAGGCTAGGAAGATGGAGGCCGAGCAGGCAGTCAGAGACCATGAGTTTCGTATGAGGGAGTTGGAGCTGAAAGCTAAAACGGCCAAGGAAAGCGAGGGTGCAGTTGGAGGCGCAGTTCTACCGGACTCAACAACTTCTGGTGGCGGTCCATATCAGGGAATGAAGTTCCCATTACTCCCATTCGATGAACACAAAGAGAAGATCGACCAGTATCTTCAAAAATTCCAGTCGATGGCTTTGGCTATGGGACTGGAACGTGGGAAATGGAACTTGAAAATCTCGCAGGGCCTGTGGGGGACAGCGTACGAGGTCTATTCAAGGTTGCCACCTGGTATGGAGAATGACTATGAGGCTCTGGAAAAAGCATTATTGAAAAGGTTCCAGATGACAGCCCATACATACCGTCAGCAGTTCAGAAAGTCCAAGAGAGAGCCAGGAGAGATGTTCGCAGCCTACAGTGTCAGACTGAAGTCTTACCTTTTGAAGTGGATGTCATTAGCTGGATTTGCTAACGACTATGAAAGTTTGGAAGAATTAGTGGTCGTGGACCAAATGAAGAGGATGATGCCTAGGCCATTGCAAACCTTCTTGCTTGAAAATGGGGCAGAAAAGTTAGACTTGGTAAATACATTAGCGGAAAGGTATGTGCTAGCTCATGGAGATAATGGGGAACTGTCACAACCCAATCCCCGACCACCAGACACCTGGTCTGGAAAGAAGAAGAACCCTAAAACAGCTCACACCAAGAAGGAGGATCCTTTCGAGAAAGTTCCTATTAAAAAACCCTCTGGTAAGAGTCCACCTGGATCTCCTAAAAGAAAGTGGAGTGAAAAGTGGTGCGCCTATTGCAAATCTCCCACACACAATACGGTTGATTGCCGGCGTAAACAGAAAGACTCTCACTATGCTGCTTGTCTTGTAGAAACCGGGGAAGGGTCTCACAAGGAAGTAGAAGGGGGGGATCTTGGGAACAATGATTCAGAAAAACCACCAGTAGTAGAAACGGTACTTGTGAACGGACAACCAGTTGAGTGTCTCTATGACACCGGTCTGCAGTTTGAGGCTGTAATTTCATCACACTTAGTGAGCCCGGAGCAGCTAACCGGGGAATCTATTGAGATTCAAACGGCGACAAAGAGTGCGGTAGCGATGTCTCTTCCAATTGCGAAGGTAGACATCAAATCTAAATATGTTACCGGCACTATACAGGCAGCCGTTCTGCTAGATCCGATCTTCCCAATGATCTTGGGTTGTCGCTACGTCTTTCTAGGGATTCCAACCGAACCCATGTACGTAGGGGCGATGCAAACCAGATCTCAATCGGAGGATGAGCAGACGCCGGCCTTGATCGTGAATCCCTTGCCTGGGGAGTTACGAACTGCTCAAAGCCAGGATGCTACTTTGCAACCTTGCTTCAACCAGTTGCCCAAAAGTTCTGACCCACCAAGACGGGGTCAGTATTATATGAAGAATCGGTTACTGTACCGGAGAGCCGGAGTGGAGGAAAGCCAGCATGGACAGCTGGTAGTTCCTAAGGCTTATCGGGAACAGCTTCTTCATATGGGACACACCATTTCTTTCAGTGGACATATGGGTGTCGGGGCAACTCTCCAGCGCATTTCCTGCCATTACTACTGGCCATGGATGACTGGAGACGTGCGTAGGTACGTCAAGTCGTGCCCAGAGTGCCAGCGTGTGGCACCAAAACACTGGACAGCTCCGGTAGTTCTGGGAGACATGCCCATTATGAACTCTCCTTTCGAGAGAGTTGCCATCGATCTTGTTGGTCCTCTTCCTCGGACTAGGAAGAGGAATAAGTACATTCTCACGATGGTGGATTGCTGTTCCATGTGGGGCGAGGCGATACCGTTGGCCACAATCGACTCTAAGCGAGTGGCTGATGCACTGATGGAGACCTTTACTAGGTTGGGATTTCCCAACCAGATCCTAACGGACAATGGGTCTCAGTTCTGTGGTAAGCTGATGGAAGAAGTCTTTCGTATCTTCCAGACTAACCACATTCACACAAGCCCATACCACCCTCAGTCTAATGGGCAAGTAGAGAGGTTTAATGGTACCTTGATGACCATGCTTCGGAAGCTGGCTCAAGAGAAACCAGACAGATGGGATGAGTATATCTCGGCCGCCTTGTTCGCCTATCGGGAGGTTCCCCATGGGTCGACCGGGTTGCCACCAGCCACTCTACTATTCGGGAGGCAAATCAAGGGTCCCTTAGAAGCCTTATTGAGATGTTGGACAGAGGAAGAAACTTCCGAAGAAGTTGTATCCTCATATAAATACGTCGAAGAGTTAAAGAAGAAACTCCAGACGGGTTGGGCTTTGGCAGCTCAGAATCTGAGAGCGGCCAGGAAGAGACACGCGGCCTACTACAATAGAAGGACGAAAGATAGGTCTCTTAAGGTGGGGGATCGGGTTCTGTTGTTACTTCCAGTAGGTTCCAATAAACTCGAGATTGGTTGGCAGGGGCCTTTCCCGGTGGAAAGGGTTGTGTCCCGTACCAATTATGCTGTCCAGATCAGGGGGAAATCTAAAATCTTCCACATTAACCTCCTAAAAAAATATGAGGAACGATCCGATGGTACTTCTCTCCCACTCATGACTATGGCGGTCGCGATGGAAACTGAATCGGGCGAAGACGCGGATAGGGAGTATCCTTTACAACCTGGGGAAACCTATAAGGATGTACATATAAATCCTGATCTGTCGACTGAAGAAACAGAACTGGTCATCCGTTTGTTGGAGTCCCATCAACAGATTCTTACCGATCGTCCAGGGCGGACAGGGTTGGTCGAGTTTGATATGACTCTGACTACCCAAGACCCCATTCGCCAAAAAATATATCCAGTGCCCTTTTCGAAAGAGAAGGCCCTGGAAGCAGAAATCCAGAAGCTTCTGGATGATGACATCATAACTCCTTCGACTTCTCCTTATAATGCCGGGGTTGTCTTGTTGAGGAAGCCAAGCGGGGAGCACCGCTTATGTATTGATTACAGGCATTTAAACAGTTGTACGACATTCCAAGTTGAGCCGTTACCAAACACAAATCAACTATTTGCCAGATTAAATAGGGCAAAGTACTTCTCAAAAATCGATTTAAGTCGGGGATATTATCAGATCCCTGTGAAGCCTGAGGTTCGGCCCATGCTCGCTTTCAGTACTCCGAGCGGCCATTACGAATTTAAGGTGATGCCTTTTGGGCTGAGCAATGCGCCCAGTGTGTTCACTCGCATGATGAGAATGTTATTAGACCATTTAAAGGATCCCTCTGTGGTCTCGTTTATGGATGATATTCTCATCGCGTCTGACAATCTGAGTGATCACCTGAGGTCCTTGGGACAGATCTTCAAAAGGTTAAAAGAGGAAGGGTTAACCGCCCGTCCAGCCAAATGCATGATTGGCTATCAATCCTTGGAATTTATGGGACACACTATTACCCCAGGGGGACTGGTACCGGAAGAAAAGAATATTGAAAAGGTCCGTCTCGCACCCCGTCCTAGATCCAAAAAATATGTTAGGTCTTTCTTGTCTCTGTGTGGGTTTTACCAGAAATTTATTCCAAAGTTCAACGAAATTGCGGCGCCGTTAACCGAGACTCTGAAGAAAGGATCGCCAGATCTTATAATCTGGACCCCGAGCTGTGAAAAGGCTTATGGGAAGCTGAAACAGGCGTTGGTGGATAGGCCAGTCCTGCAACTCCCAGATTTGGAGAAAACGTTTGTTCTGAGAACCGACGCGAGTAACATAGGGAATGGGGCAACTCTGTTGCAGGAAGGGCAAGATAATCCTTCGGTGCTGTGTCCGGTGGCATATGCCAGTCGAAAACTGTTACCCGCCGAACGGAATTACTCCACCGTCGAACGGGAATGTCTAGCTCTAGTGTGGGCAGTACAGAAATTTCAACCTTATCTGTATGGAGTACCGTTCAAAGTGCAATCTGACCATCAACCTCTGACGTTCTTGGCAACTTCTAAGAAACTGAACGCGAGGTTAATGAGATGGTCATTGCTCCTACAACCGTATCAGTTCACGGTCGAATACATCCCCGGAAGGGAGAATGTGGGAGCAGATTTCCTATCACGGCATCCTATGGTTGAATGTGAGGGTGGGGTCATTCGAACAGAACCACTGACAGTAGAAAGTTCGTAGGGTTCGACTTTCTTAAGAGGGGGCCTATGTAGCGAAACGCCAGTGGCCCATGTCCTTATGCATTCTTTTATTCTTGGTAAACAGGGGGAAACGGCTTTCGGAAGCTCTCAGTTCTCTTGTTCGCTCAATTCTCCATGAAAGATGGTTCTTTGGGTTATCTTCATACCACAATCTTTACATGGAGCGAGTATATATTTGTCTTTCCTTTCGGGTAGTCCCGAAGGAGCGCCTTGCGTCAAATGTGCACTGGTGCAGCGGCTGGTCAATTGATGGCCGGGCCAACACCTACCGTTTGAAAGTTGCAGCCTGTCCAGTGAGTTAAAGATTACGACAGAGATGCAACCTACTACTGAAGAGATGTAAAGGTAAATATGGGTTTTCGTTGGTCCAGGCAAAGCTTGGCCTATAAATATCTATTGTCTTAACGACTGAGAGGATATAGCAAAACAGCAGTCTTGCCATGTTGGGAGGGGGTGACCGTTAGCCGATCTGGCTACGCGGCTTGTTCTTGGCAGCTGATGGACGAGTGATATCTGGATTCCTACGGCTTACCGTTACTTGGTGGTATCTCTCTTTTAAATATAGGCACATTAGATAGCTACGGGGATGGGGTCCACCAATCTAGAATATATCTTCTTGAGCCAGGGGATGCTAGCCACAGGACTATCTCTTTCGTCTGTCACTCGATAGGATGATGTCGGGAGGATAATGGACTCCTCTATCTCACTGAGAGAACCTGAACTTATCTACACTATGGCTTGCAGGGCAATGCCGGTACATTGGGGCGACAGCTCAGTCGAGAGCGGCGGCCGGGAGGGGAGTATCTTCTTTCATCTTCTTGCTGGGAATGGGGAAATACACGGTGTGCCATATAACCCCACTTAGGGGGGAGAAACACACCGATTGCTGGGCGCACCACACCACAAGATCTTGGTTGCGAGAAAGGCATGGTTTGCAAGTGAGAGGAAAGCATGGAAATGAATGTGCCCAATAATAATAAAGGCTTGGTATGAGTGTGGAATGTGTGTCTTGTAGACAAAACGTTCCTAGGGTGGACAACCTGACCTCACCCAGCTGGAGGTCGACTCAAGCCCGGACGTAACCAATCCAGGGGCTACCTGACAGGTCAGGTATATGTCAAATATATTAACTGATACCCTATTGGTCTTTAGGATTGTGTGATGCATGAGACCGCCCAGTCGCTCAATATTGTTTGTTATCTCCAGGGTCCTCTTGTGTTGGATGTGACCAAATCGGACAGTATCCACACAGCTTCTGTGCTAGAGCCAAATACGTCTGATGAAGCCAGGTCAATGTATGAGCCATATCACACATGGTGTGCCTAACTCTGAGAGAGAGGCAAGGGCATATCTTGAGGAAATGACATAGGCCCGAGAACAGTTCAATGCTGGTTGAGACTACGCATGATTATCTTGCAAACTAATAAACAATGACAATTTGCAGTAATGGGGCATCTCGGGTCCTTTCATTGACATAGGCCCGAGAGCATTCAACTTCAAAGTTGTGTCTACGCATGATTATCAGGCCTACCCATTTTGTTCCGGACATGAATAGACACCTATATAGGTTAAGTCCATGAACAATTCCTCAACAACCAGTGGATTTGATTCTACAGAAGCCTGTGGAAATTACAACCAATTACCTGGAAGGAAGGAGATTCCAGCACACAGGGTGAGACGTATATGTACAGATCGGACAGTATTTGAAGCTGGGTCTGTGACTATGGCTACTTGAGGCTATATGCCTGAACTTATCTGTGTGGTGTCTGTTTAGATCTATCTGTGTTAACTGCCTTGATGTTTTCCTGTGCTGTCCTTTAGTGATTTAATAAATCAAGTTTTAGTTTATTCCAACGATCACTGTGTTATATATATGGATCAGCCAGAGGAACATTACAGGAAATAGGTCCTTAGGTCGAAAGAAAGAGTGACAGTGAGTCCGGGGAAAACGGAGGAGGGTTGGCAGGTAAAGACCTATCCCAGCCAGGGCTAGATAAAGAGAATAATTTTGAAACATTGTGACAGGGCTATTTGGGACCCTCCACGTAGCGTGTTACAGCTATTTGGGACCCTCCACGTAGCGTGTTACAACGGTCACCCCCTCCCAACATGGCAAGACTGCTGTTTTGCTATATCCTCTCAGTCGTTAAGACAATAGATATTTATAGGCCAAGCTTTGCCTGGACCAACGAAAACCCATATTTACCTTTACATCACTTCAGTAGTAGGTTGCATCTCTGTCGTAATCTTTAACTCACTGGACAGGCTGCAACTATCAAACGGTAGGTGTTGGTACGGCCATCAATTGACCAGCCGCTGCACCAGTGCACATTTGACGCAAGGCGCTCCTTCGGGACTACCCGAAAGGAAAGACAAATATATACTCGCTCCATGTAAAGATTGTGGTATGAAGATAACCCAAAGAACCATCTTTCATGGAGAATTGAGCGAACAAGAGAACTGAGAGCCTCCGAAAGCCGTTTCCCCCTGTTTACCAAGAATAAAAGAATGCATAAGGACATGGGCCACTGGCGTTTCGCTACAGTTATGACTATGCCATGGCAAGGTTTGGGCCATGCCTGTTTTAAGAATATGATCTCTACAAGATAGAGCCACTGCTGACCTTGAAAGAATGACCATCAGCTGTACTGACACATCACCAGTCATCTCGACACGTTTGGATTGAGTCCTTTTGTATTATTGGCTGGACCCCGCCAATCACTCAGACACACCCATTATTATATGAGAACTATTCTCCAGGACATTATTTCCTACCTGACATTATACCACTTCCCTAGAACATTTGTTTACTAAAAGGACGGTGGTCCATGGAAACCTGGAAGTTTGGTCTACAGAAGGCTGTTGTACGTACAACCAATTACCTGGAAGGAAGGAGATTCCAGCACACAGGGTGAGACGTATATGGACAGATCGGACAGTATTTGAAGCTGGGTCTGTGACTATGGCTACTTGAGGCTATGTGCCTGAACTTATCTGTGTGGTGTCTGTTTAGAACTATCTGTGTTAACTGCCTTGATGTTTTCCTGTGCTGTCCTTTATTGATTTAATAAATCAAGTTTTAGTTTATTCCAACGATCACTGTGTTATATATATGGATCAGCCAGAAGAACATTGCAGGAAATAGGTCCTTAGGTCGAAAGAAAGAGTGACAGTGAGTCCGGGGAAAACGGAGGAGGGTTGGCAGGTAAAGACCTATCCCAGCCAGGGCTATATATAAAGAGAACAATTTTGAAATATTGTGACAGGGCTATTTGGGACCCTCCACGTAGCGTGTTACACCACGTCGCCAAACACAACATGCAGGGGATTTAACTGATGGCTGTCTCGTTAGAATACGAGAATGTACGAGTTACTTCTCTTCTTCTCTTGGCAGAAGGATGCAATTATGTGTTTACAGATGTAATCGTTGCACGTTTCACACACACACACACACACACACACACACACACACACACACACACACACACACACACAAGCACGCACGCACGCACGCACGCACGCAAATGTTGTTTGTCCATCAAGAATGATGATTGTAGCGAAACGCCAGTGGCCCATGTCCTTATGTATTCGGTTATTCTTGGTAAACAGGGGGAAACGGCTTTCGGAGGCTCTCAGTTCTTTATTCGCTCAATTCTCCATGAAAGATGGTTCTTTGGGTTATCTTCATACCACAATCTTTACATGGAGCGAGTATATATTTGTCTTTCCTTTCGGGTAGTCCCGAAGGAGCGCCTTGCGTCAAATGTGCACTGGTGCAGCGGCTGGTCAATTGATGGCCGGGCCAACACCTACCGTTTGAAAGTTGCAGCCTGTCCAGTAAATTAAAGATTACGACAGAGATGCAACCTACTACTGAAGAGAGGTAAAGGTAAATATGGGTTTTCGTTGGTCCAGGCAAAGCTTGGCCTATAAATATCTATTGTCTTAACGACTGAGAGGATATAGCAAAATAGCAGTCTTGCCATGTTGGGAGGGGGTGACCGTTAGCCGATCTGGCTACGCGGCTTGTTCTTGGCAGCTGATGGACGAGTGATATCTGGATTCCTACGGCTTACCGTTACTTGGTGGTATCTCTCTTTTAAATATAGGCACATTAGATAGCTACGGGGATGGGGTCCACCAATCTAGAATATATCTTCTTGAGCCAGGGAATGCTAGCCACAGGACTATCTCTTTCGTCTGTCACTCGATAGGATGATGTCGGGAGGATAATGGACTCCTCTATCTCACTGAGAGAACCTGACCTTATCTACCCCTTGGCTTGTGCAGGGCAATGCCGGTACATTGGGGCGACAGCTCAGTTGAGAGCGGCGGCCGGAGGGGTAGTATCTTCTTTCATCTTCTTGCTGGGAATGGGGAAATACACGGTGTGCCATATAACCCCACTTAGGGGGGAGAAACACACCGATTGCTGGGCACACCACACCACAAGATCTTGGTTGCGAGAAAGGCATGGTTTGCAAGTGAGAGGAAAGCATGGAAATGAATGTGCCCAATAATAATAAAGGCTTGGTATGAGTGTGGAATGTGTGTCTTGTAGACAAAACGTTCCTAGGGTGGACAATCTGACTTCACCCAGCTGGAGGTCGACTCAAGCCCGGACGTAGCCAATCCAGGGGCTACCTGACAGGTCAGGTATATGTCTAATATATTAACTGAGACCCTATTGGTCGTTAGGATTGTGTGATGCTTGAGTCAGCTTGATCCCTCACTCGAATGTTTGTCATCTCCAGGGTCCTTTGTTGTTGGATATAACCAAATCGGACAGTAACCACACAGCTTCTGTGCTAGAGCCAAATACATCTGATGAAGCCAGGTCAATGTATGAGCCATATCACACATGGTGTGCCTAACTCTGAGAGAGAGGCAAGGGCATATCTTGAAGAAATGACATAGGCCCGAGAACAGTTAAATGCTGGTTGAGACTACGCATGATTATCCTGCATACCCATAAACAATGACAGTTTGCAGTAATGGGGCATCTCGGGTCCCTTCATTGACATAGGCCCGAGAGCAGTCCAATTCTAGTTGAATCGACGCATGATTATCCGGCATTCCCATTTTATACCGGACATTGAAAGACGCCAATATATGTTGAGTCCATGAACAAGTCTTCACCAACCAGTGGATTTGATTCTACAGAAACCTGTGGAACTTACACCCAAGTACCGGGGAGGAAGGAGCTTCCAGCACACAGGGTGAGACGTATATGGACAGATCGGACAGTATTTGAAGCTGGGTCTGTGACTATGGCTACTTGAGGCTATGTGCCTGAACTTATCTGTGTGGTGTCTGTTTAGAACTTTCTGTGTTACCTACCTTGGTGTTTTTCTGTGCTGTCCTGTATTGATTTAATAAATCAAGTTTTAGCTTATTCCAACGAGCAATGTGTTATATATATGGATCAGCCAGAGGAACACTACAGGAAATAGGTCCCTAGGTCGAAAGAAAGAGTGACAGTGAGTCCGGGGAAAACGGAGGAGGGTTGGCAGGTAAAGACCTATCCCAGCCAGGGCTATAAAGAGAACAATTTTGAAATATTGTGACAGGGCTATTTGGGACCCTCCACGTAGCGTGTTACAATTTCTGGAGGCTCGTCCGGGATATTTGAAATCCTGGTGGAGTTCTGGCTGATTTAGTGATAGGGGACAGATATTCTTGTCTACTATCAATAGGTTCTGCCTACCGTGCCTGGCTATTGTCTAGACTCTTCCTGACACAGACTGACCGACATACGACGTGTTGTGGTCGTGTAATATATATATTTTGGTTATGTGAGATAATCATTTTCTATATAATTTCTTGGGCACTTTCCCTCTGAGTTTAAGATGGCATCAACTGGGTTTAATGTCGCTGACGTACAGGCTACAGGGCGTGAGATGGGCTATGATGGAGCGGAGTTACAGAAATATGTGCAGGAAGTGGAAAGAGACTTCAGACAGGCTGTGCGCGAAGCCAAGAAAATTGAGGCGGAGGCTAGGAAGATGGAGGCCGAGCAGGCAGTCAGAGACCATGAGTTTCGTATGAGGGAGTTGGAGCTGAAAGCTAAAACGGCCAAGGAAAGCGAGGGTGCAGTTGGAGGCGCAGTTCTACCGGACTCAACAACTTCTGGTGGCGGTCCATATCAGGCAATGAAGTTCCCATTACTCCCGTTCGATGAACACAAAGAGAAGATCGACCAGTATCTTCAAAAATTCCAGTCGATGGCTTTGGCTATGGGACTGGAACGTGGGAAATGGAACTTGAAAATCTCGCAGGGCCTGAGGGGGACCGCGTACGAGGTCTACTCAAGGTTGCCACCTGGTATGGAGAATGACTATGAGGCTCTGGAAAAAGCATTATTGAAAAGGTTCCAGATGACAGCCCATACATACCGTCAGCAGTTCAGAAAGTCCAAGAGAGAGCCAGGAGAGATGTTCGCAGCCTACAGTGTCAGACTGAAGTCTTACCTTTTGAAGTGGATGTCATTAGCTGGATTTGCTAACGACTATGAAAGTTTGGAAGAATTAGTGGTCGTGGACCAAATGAAGAGGATGATGCCTAGGCCATTGCAAACCTTCTTGCTTGAAAATGGGGCAGAAAAGTTAGACTTGGTAAATACATTAGCGGAAAGGTATGTGCTAGCTCATGGAGATAATGGGGAACTGTCACAACCCAATCCCCGACCACCAGACACCTGGTCTGGAAAGAAGAAGAACCCTAAAACAGCTCACACCAAGAAGGAGGATCCTTTCGAGAAAGTTCCTGTTAAAAAACCCTCTGGTAAGAGTCCACCTGGATCTCCTAAAAGAAAGTGGAGTGAAAAGTGGTGCGCCTATTGCAAATCTCCCACACACAATACGGTTGATTGCCGGCGTAAACAGAAAGACTCTCACTATGCTGCTTGTCTTGTAGAAACCGGGGAAGGGTCTCACAAGGAAGTAGAAGGGGGGGATCTTGGGAACGAAGATTCAGAAAAACCACCAGTAGTAGAAACGGTACTTGTGAACGGACAACCAGTTGAGTGTCTCTATGACACCGGTCTGCAGTTTGAGGCTGTAATTTCATCACACTTAGTGAGCCCGGAGCAGCTAACCGGGGAATCTATTGAGATTCAAACGGCGACAAAGAGTGCGGTAGCGATGTCTCTTCCAATTGCGAAGGTAGACATCAAATCTAAATATGTTACCGGCACTATACAGGCAGCCGTTCTGCTAGATCCGATCTTCCCAATGATCTTGGGTTGTCGCTACGTCTTTCTAGGGATTCCAACCGAACCCATGTACGTAGGGGCGATGCAAACCAGATCTCAATCGGAGGATGAGCAGACGCCGGCCTTGATCGTGAATCCCTTGCCTGGGGAGTTACGAGCTGCTCAAAGCCAGGATGCTACTTTGCAACCTTGCTTCAACCAGGTGCCCAAAAGTTCTGACCCACCAAGACAGGGTCAGTATTATATGAAGAATCGGTTACTGTACCGGAGAGCCGGAGTGGATGATCGCCAGCATGGACAGCTGGTAGTTCCTAAGGCCTATCGGGAACAGCTTCTTCATATGGGACACACCATTTCATTTAGTGGACATATGGGTGTCGGGGCAACTCTCCAGCGCATTTCCTGCCATTACTACTGGCCAGGGATGACTGGAGACGTGCGTAGGTACGTCAAGTCGTGCCCAGAGTGCCAGCGTGTGGCACCAAAACACTGGACAGCTCCGGTAGTCCTGGGAGACATGCCCATTATGAACTCTCCTTTCGAGAGAGTTGCCATCGATCTTGTTGGTCCTCTTCCTCGGACTAGGAAGAGGAATAAGTACATTCTCACGATGGTGGATTGCTGTTCCATGTGGGGCGAGGCGATACCGTTGGCCACAATCGACTCTAAGCGAGTGGCTGATGCACTGATGGAGACCTTTACTAGGTTGGGATTTCCCAACCAGATCCTAACGGACAATGGGTCTCAGTTCTGTGGTAAGCTGATGGAAGAAGTCTTTCGTATCTTCCAGACTAACCACATTCACACAAGCCCATACCACCCTCAGTCTAATGGGCAAGTAGAGAGGTTTAATGGTACCTTGATGACCATGCTTCGGAAGCTGGCTCAAGAGAAACCAGACAGATGGGATGAGTATATCTCGGCCGCCTTGTTCGCCTATCGGGAGGTTCCCCATGGGTCGACCGGGTTGCCACCAGCCACTCTACTATTCGGGAGGCCAATCAAGGGTCCCTTAGAAGCCTTATTGAGATGTTGGACAGAGGAAGAAACTTCCGAAGAAGTTGTATCCTCATATAAATACGTCGAAGAGTTAAAGAAGAAACTCCAGACGGGTTGGGCTTTGGCAGCTCAGAATCTGAGAGCGGCCAGGAAGAGACACGCGGCCTACTACAATAGAAGGACGAAAGATAGGTCTCTTAAAGTGGGGGATCGGGTTCTGTTGTTACTTCCAGTAGGTTCCAATAAACTCGAGATTGGTTGGCAGGGGCCTTTCCCGGTGGAAAGAGTTGTGTCCCGTACCAATTATGCTATCCGGATCAGGGGGAAATCTAAAATCTTCCACATTAACCTCCTAAAAAAATATGAGGAACGATCCGATGGTACTTCTCTCCCACTCATGACTATGGCGGTCGCGATGGAAACTGAATCGGGCGAAGACGTGGATAGGGAGTATCCTTTACAACCTGGGGAAACCTATAAGGATGTACATATAAATCCTGATCTGTCGACTGAAGAAACAGAACTGGTCATCCGTTTGTTGGAGTCCCATCAACAGATTCTTACCGATCGTCCAGGGCGGACAGGGTTGGTCGAGTTTGATATGACTCTGACTACCCAAGACCCCATTCGCCAAAAAATATATCCAGTGCCCTTTTCGAAAGAGAAGGCCCTGGAAGCAGAAATCCAGAAGCTTCTGGATGATGACATCATAACTCCTTCGACTTCTCCTTATAATGCCGGGGTTGTCTTGTTGAGGAAGCCAAGCGGGGAGCACCGCTTATGTATTGATTATAGGCATTTAAACAGTTGTACGACATTCCAAGTTGAGCCATTACCAAACACAAATCAACTATTTGCCAGATTAAATAGGGCAAAGTTCTTCTCAAAAATCGATTTAAGTGGGGGATATTATCAGATCCCTGTGAAGCCTGAGGTTCGGCCCATGCTCGCTTTCAGTACTCCGAGCGGCCATTACGAATTTAAGGTGATGCCTTTTGGGCTGAGCAATGCGCCCAGTGTGTTCACTCGCATGATGAGAATGTTATTAGACCCTTTAAAGGATCCCTCTGTGGTCTCGTTTATGGATGATATTCTCATCGCGTCTGACAATCTGAGTGATCACCTGAGGTCCTTGGGACAGATCTTCAAAAGGTTAAAAGAGGAAGGGTTAACCGCCCGTCCAGCCAAATGCATGATTGGCTATCAATCCTTGGAATTTCTGGGACACACTATTACCCAGGGGGACTGGTACCGGAAGAAAAGAATATTGAAAAGGTCCGTCTCGCACCCCGTCCTAGATCCAAAAAAGATGTTAGGTCTTTCTTGTCTCTGTGTGGGTTTTACCAGAAATTTATTCCAAAGTTCAACGAAATTGCGGCGCCGTTAACCGAGACTCTGAAGAAAGGATCGCCAGATCTTATAATCTGGACCCCGAGCTGTGAAAAGGCTTATGGGAAGCTGAAACAGGCGTTGGTGGATAGGCCAGTCCTGCAACTCCCAGATTTGGAGAAACGTTTGTTCTGAGAACCGACGCGAGTAACATAGGGATTGGGGCAACTCTGTTGCAGGAAGGGCGAGATAATCCTTCGGTGCTGTGTCCGGTGGCATATGCCAGTCGAAAACTGTTACCCGCCGAACGGAATTACTCCACCGTCGAACGGGAATGTCTAGCTCTAGTGTGGGCAGTACAGAAATTTCAACCTTATCTGTATGGAGTACCGTTCAAAGTGCAATCTGACCATCAACCTCTGACGTTCTTGGCAACTTCTAAGAAACTGAACGCGAGGTTAATGAGATGGTCATTGCTCCTACAAACGTATCAGTTCACGGTCGAATACATCCCCGGAAGGGAGAATGTGGGAGCAGATTTCCTATCACGGCATCCTATGGTTGAATGTGAGGGTGGGGTCATTCGAACAGAACCACTGACAGTAGAAAGTTCGTAGGGTTCGACTTTCTTAAGAGGGGGCCTATGTAGCGAAACGCCAGTGGCCCATGTCCTTATGTATTCGGTTATTCTTGGTAAACAGGGGGAAACGGCTTTCGGAGGCTCTCAGTTCTTTATTCGCTCAATTCTCCATGAAAGATGGTTCTTTGGGTTATCTTCATACCACAATCTTTACATGGAGCGAGTATATATTTGTCTTTCCTTTCGGGTAGTCCCGAAGGAGCGCCTTGCGTCAAATGTGCACTGGTGCAGCGGCTGGTCAATTGATGGCCGGGCCAACACCTACCGTTTGAAAGTTGCAGCCTGTCCAGTAAATTAAAGATTACGACAGAGATGCAACCTACTACTGAAGAGAGGTAAAGGTAAATATGGGTTTTCGTTGGTCCAGGCAAAGCTTGGCCTATAAATATCTATTGTCTTAACGACTGAGAGGATATAGCAAAATAGCAGTCTTGCCATGTTGGGAGGGGGTGACCGTTAGCCGATCTGGCTACGCGGCTTGTTCTTGGCAGCTGATGGACGAGTGATATCTGGATTCCTACGGCTTACCGTTACTTGGTGGTATCTCTCTTTTAAATATAGGCACATTAGATAGCTACGGGGATGGGGTCCACCAATCTAGAATATATCTTCTTGAGCCAGGGAATGCTAGCCACAGGACTATCTCTTTCGTCTGTCACTCGATAGGATGATGTCGGGAGGATAATGGACTCCTCTATCTCACTGAGAGAAACTGACCTTATCTACCCCTTGGCTTGTGCAGGGCAATGCCGGTACATTGGGGCGACAGCTCAGTTGAGAGCGGCGGCCGGGAGGGGTAGTATCTTCTTTCATCTTCTTGCTGGGAATGGGGAAATACACGGTGTGCCATATAACCCCCACTTAGGGGGGGAGAAACACACCGATTGCTGGGCACACCACACCACAAGATCTTGGTTGCGAGAAAGGCATGGTTTGCAAGTGAGAGGAAGCATGGAAATGAATGTGCCCAATAATAATAAAGGCTTGGTATGAGTGTGGAATGTGTGTCTTGTAGACAAAACGTTCCTAGGGTGGACAATCTGACTTCACCCAGCTGGAGGTCGACTCAAGCCCGGACGTAGCCAATCCAGGGGCTACCTGACAGGTCAGTATATGTCTAATATATTAACTGAGACCCTATTGGTCTTTAGGATTGTGTGATGCTTGAGTCAGCTTGATCCCTCACTCGAATGTTTGTCATCTCCAGGGTCCTTTGTTGTTGGATATAACCAAATCGGACAGTAACCACACAGCTTCTGTGCTAGAGCCAAATACATCTGATGAAGCCAGGTCAATGTATGAGCCATATCACACATGGTGTGCCTAACTCTGAGAGAGAGGCAAGGGCATATCTTGAAGAAATGACATAGGCCCGAGAACAGTTAAATGCTGGTTGAGACTACGCATGATTATCCTGCATACCCATAAACAATGACAGTTTGCAGTAATGGGGCATCTCGGGTCCCTTCATTGACATAGGCCCGAGAGCAGTCCAATTCTAGTTGAATCGACGCATGATTATCCGGCATTCCCATTTTATACCGGACATTGAAAGACGCCAATATATGTTGAGTCCATGAAACAAGTCTTCACCAACCAGTGGATTTGATTCTACAGAAGCCTGTGGAACTTACACCCAAGTACCGGGGAGGAAGGAGCTTCCAGCACACAGGGTGAGACGTATATGGACAGATCGGACAGTATTTGAAGCTGGGTCTGTGACTATGGCTACTTGAGGCTATGTGCCTGAACTTATCTGTGTGGTGTCTGTTTAGAACTTTCTGTGTTACCTACCTTGGTGTTTTTCTGTGCTGTCCTGTATTGATTTAATAAATCAAGTTTTAGCTTATTCCAACGAGCAATGTGTTATATATATGGATCAGCCAGAGGAACACTACAGGAAATAGGTCCCTAGGTCGAAAGAAAGAGTGACAGTGAGTCCGGGGAAAACGGAGGAGGGTTGGCAGGTAAAGACCTATCCCAGCCAGGGCTATAAAGAGAACAATTTTGAAATATTGTGACAGGGCTATTTGGGACCCTCCACGTAGCGTGTTACAATTACGCACGCACGCACGCACGCAAATGTTGTTTGTCCATCAAGAATGATGATGACCATTCATTTCGTCCAGTGGGGTTGAAAGTATGGAGCCGTGGGTTCTAAGATGGCTGATAAGGCCTATTTTATCTCCAAATGTTCTTTGACAATGTGAACAAAGAATGCTTGACGTTTCTGGAGGAGGATTTTCTGCAGTGGTTCTTCTGTCTTGCCTTTTCTTCACAGCTCTTGCAGTCCTGGTTGACTCACAAGTGATGTACACCACGAGGAGGGGAGGATTAACAGGAGCATGAGTGTGTGAGTGCAATAATAATAATAATAGTAATAATAATTCCGCCCGCCCGCCCGCCCGCCTGACCGACCGACCGACCGACCGCCCGACCGACCGCCCGCCTGACCGACCAACCGACCGACCGACCGCCCGCCCACCCGCCCGCCAGCCCGCCTGACCGACCGACCGACCGTAAGCCCGCCCGCCCGCCCGCCCGCCTGACCGACCGACCGCCCTGACCGACCGACCGACCGCCCGCCCGCCCGCCTGACCGACCGACCGACCAACCTACAACCCGCCCGCCCGACTGACCGACCGACCAACAGACCGCCCGCCCGCCCGCCCGCCTGACTGACTGACCGCCCCAACCGCCCGCCTGACCGGACAGACCGAACGACCGCCCGCCCTCCCGCCTGACCGACCGACCAACTGACCGACCGACCGACCGACCGACCGCCTGACCGACCGACCGACCGACCGCCCGCCCGCCCGCCCGCCTGACCGACCGACCGACCGCCCGCCCGCCTGACCGACCGACCGCCCGCCCGCCTGACCGACCGACCGACCGACCGCCCGCCTGACAGACCGACCGCCCGCCTGACCGATCGACCGATCCGCCCGCCCGTCCCGCCCGCCTGACCGACCGACCGACCGACCGACCGCCCGCCCGCATGACAGACTGACCGACCGACCGCCCGCCTGACCGACCCGACCGACCGACCGCCCGCCTGACCGACCGACCGACCGACCGCCCGCCAGCCCGCCTGACCCGACTGACCGACCGACCGCCCGCCTGACCGACCGCTCGACCGCCCGCCCGCCTGACCGACCGACCGACCGACCGACCGCCCGCCCGCCTGACCGACCGACTGCCCGCCCGCCCCGCCTACCGACCGACCGACCGCCCGCCCGCCTGACCGACCGACCGCCTGACCGACCGACCCGCCCGCCCCGGCCGCCCGCCTGACCGACCGGACCGACGACCGCCAGCCCGCCCGCCCGCCTGCCTGACCGACCGACCAACCGACCGACCGTCCGCCCGCCCGCCCGCCTGCCTGACCAACCGCCCGCCCGCCCGCCCGCCTGACCGACCGACCGACCGCCCGCCCGCCTTCCAGCCCGCCCGCCCGCCCGCCTGACCGACCGACCGACCGACCGAACGCCCGCCCGCCCGCCTGACCGACCGACCGACCGACCGACCGCCCGCCCGCCCGCCTGACCGACCGACCGACCGCCCGCCCGCCCGCCCGCCTAACCGACCGACCGACCGACCGCTTGCCCGCCCGCCTGACCGACCGACAGCCTGACCGACCGACCGCCCGCCTGCCCGCCAACCTCACCGACCGACCGACCGACCAACCGACCGCCAGCCCACCCGCCAACCTCACCGACCGACCGACCGACCGCTCGCCCGCCCACCCGCCCGCCCACCCGCCCGCCTGACCGACCACCCGCCCGCCCGCCCGCCCGCCCGACCGACCAACCGCCTGCCCGCCCGCCCGCCCGCCTGACCGACCGACCGACCGACCGCCCGCCCGCCATCCCGCCCGCCTGACCGACCAACCGCCCGCCCGCCTGACCGACCGACCGACCGACTTACCGCCCGCCCGCCCGCCTGACCGACCGACCGCCCGCCCGCCCGCCCGCCTGACCGACCGACCGACCGCCCGCCCTCCCGTCTGACCCGACCGACCGACCGACCGACCGCCCGCCTGACAGACCGCCCGCCTACCAACCGATCGCCCGCCCGCCCGCCTGACTCGACCGACCGACCGACCGACCGCCCGCCTGACCGACCTACCGACCGACCGACCGCCCGCCTGACCGACCGACCGACCGACCGACCGCCCGCCTGACCTACCGACCGACCGCCGCCTGACCGACCGACCGACCGCCCGCCCGCCTGACCGACCGACAGACCGACCGACCGCCCGCCCGCCTGACCGACCGACAGACCGACCGACCGCCCGCCCGCCTGACCGACCGACCGACCGCCGCCCTCCCGCCTGACCGACCGACCGCCCGCCCGCCCGCCCGCCTAACCGACCGACCGCCCGCCCGCCCGCCCGCCTAACCGACCGACCGGACCGACCGCCTGCCCGCCCGTCCGCCCGCCTGACCGACCGACCGCCTGACCGACCGACCGCCTGACCGACCGACCGCCCGCCCGCCCGCCCGCCCGCCAACCTCACCGACCGACCGACCGACCGCCAGCCCGCCCACCCGCCGGCCTGACCGACCACCCGCCCGCCCGCCCGCCCGCCCGCCTGACGACCGACCGACCGACCGACCGCCCGCCCGCCCGCCTAACCGACCGACCGCCCGCCCGCCCGCCCGCCTAACCGACCGACCGACCGACCGCCTGCCCGCCCGCCCGCCCGCCTGACCGACAGACCGCCCGCCCGCCCGCCAACCTCACCGACCGACCGACCGACCACCCGCCCGCCCGCCCGCCCGCACGCCTGACCGACCGACCGACCGACCGACCGCCCGCCCGCCCGCCCCGCCTGACCGACAGACCGCCCGCCCGCCCGCCTGACCGACCGACCGACCTCCCGCCGCCAGCCCGCCCGCCTGACCAACCGCCCGCCCACCCGCCTGACCGACCGACCGACTGACTTACCGCCCGCCCGCCCGCCTGACCGACCGACCGCCCGCCCGCCCGCCTGACCGACCGCCCGCCCGCCCGTCTGAACGACCGACCGACCGACCGACCGCCCGCCTGACAGACCGCCCGCCTGAACGCCCGCCCGCCCGCCCGCCCGCCTGACCGACCGACCGACCGACCGACCGCCCGCCTGACCGACCGATCGACCGACTGACCGCCCGCCTGACCGACCGACCGACCGACCGACCGACCGCCCGCCTGACCGACCGACCGACCGACCGCCCGCCCGCCCGCCTGACTGACCGACCGACCGACCGCAAACCCGCGCGCCAGCATGACCGACCGACCGACCGGCCAACCGCCCGCCTGACCGACCGACCGACCGACCGCCCGCCCGCCTGACCTACCGACCGACCGACCGACCGACCGACCTCCCGCCTGACCGACCGACCGACCGCCCGCCTGCCCGCCTGACCGACTTACCGACCGACCGACCGCCAGCCTGACCGACCGACAGCCCGCCACGCCTGACCGACCGACCGACCGACCGACCGCCCGCCCGCCCGCCCGCCTGACCGACCAACCGACCGCCCGCCTGACCGACCGACCGACCGACCGACCGAACGCCCGCCCGCCTGACCGACCGACCGACCGACCGACCGCCCGCCTGACCGACCGAACGACCGCCTGACCGACCGACCGACCGACCCGACCGCCCGCCTGACCGACCAACCGACCGACCGACCTACCGCCCGCCTGATCGACCGATTGACCGACCAACCGCCCGCCCGCCTGACCGACCGACTGCCAGCCCGCCCGCCCGCCTGACCGACCGACCGACCGACCGCCCGACCGCCAGCCCGCCCGCCTGACCGACCGACCGACCGCCCGCCCGCCTGACCGACCGACCGCCCGCCCGCCCGCCCGCCTGACAGACCGACCGACCAAACCGACCGACCAACCGCCCGCCCGCCTGACCGACCGACTGCCAGCCCGCCCGCCCGCCTTACCGACCGACCGACCGACCGACCGCCCGCCCGCCTGACCGACCGACCGCCCGCCCGCCCGCCCGCCTGACAGACCGACCGACCAACCGACCGACCAACCGCCCGCCCGCCTGCCGACCGACTGCCAGCCCGCACGCCCGCCTACCGACTGACCGACCGACCGCCCGCCCGCCCGCCTGACCGACCGACCGACCGACAGCCCTCCTTACCGACCGACCGACCGACCGACCGCCCGCCCGCCCGCCTGACCGACCGACCGACCGCCCGCCCTCCTGACCGACCGACCGACCGACCGCCCGCCTGACCGACCGACCGACCGACCGACCGCCCGCCCGCCCGCCCGCCCGCCCGCCTGACCGACCGACCGACCGACCGCATGCCCGCTCACCTGACCGACCGACCGACCGACCGACCGACCGCCCGCCTTACCGACCGCCCGCCTGACCGACCGACCGACCGCCCGCCCGCCCGACCGCCTGACCGACCGACCGCCCGCCTGACCGACCGCTCGCTTCACCGACCGACCGACCGACCGACCGACCGCCCGCCTGACCGACCGATCGCCCGCCTGACTGACCGACCGACCGACCGACCGCCCGCCTGACCGACCGACCGACCGACCGACCGACCGACCGCCCGCCTGACCGACCGACCGACCAAACGACCGCCCGCCTGACCGACCGACCGACCGCCCGCCCGCCTGACCGACCGATTGACCGACCGACCGACCGACCGACCGCCCGCCTGACCGACCGACCGACCGACCGACCGCCCGCCCGCCTGGACCTACAGACCGACCGACCGACCGACCGACCGCCCGCCTGACCGACCGACCGACCGACCGACCGACCGCCCGCCTGACCGACCGATCGCCCGCCTGACTGACCGACCGACCGACCGACCGCCCGCCTGACCGACCGACCGACCGACCGACCGCCCGCATGACCGACCGACCGACCAAACGACCGCCCGCCTGACCGACCGACCGACCGCCCGCCCGCCTGACCGACCGATTGACCGACCGACCGACCGACCGACCGCCCGCCTGACCGACCGACCGACCGACCGACCGCCCGCCCGCCTGACCTACAGACCGACCGACCGACCGCCCGCCTGACCGACCGACCGACCGACCGACCGACCGCCCGCCTGACTGACCGACCGACCGCCCGCCCGCCCGCCCGCCTGACCGACCGACCGACCGACCGCCCGCCTGACCGACCGACCGACCGACCGACCGACCGACCGCCCGCCCGCCCGCCTGACCGACCGACCGACCGACCGCATGCCCGATCACCTGACCAACCGACCGACCGACCGACCGACCGCCCGCCTGACCGACCGCCCGCCTGACCGACCGACCGACCGCCCGCCCGCCCGACCGCCTGACCGACCGACCGCCCGCCTGACCGACCGCCCGCCTCACCGACCGACCGACAAACCGACCGACCGCCCGCCTGACCGACCGATCGCCCGCCTGACCGATTGACCGACCGACCGCCCGCCTGACTGACCGACCGACCGACCGACCGACCGCCCGCCTGACCGACCGACCGACCAAACGACCGCCCGCCTGACCGACCGACCGACCGACCGCCCGCCTGACCGACCGACCGACGACCGACCGACCGACCGCCCGCCTGACCGACCGACCGACCGACCGACCGCCCGCCCGCCTGACCTACAGACCGACCGACCGACCGACCGACCGCCCGCCTGACCGACCGACCGACCGACCGACCGACCGACCGACCGCCCGCCTGACTGACCGACCGACCGCCCGCCCGCCCGCCTGACCGACCGACCGACCGACCGCCCTCCTGACCCACCGACCGACCGACCGACCGCCCGCCCGCCCGCCTGACCGACCGACCGACCGCCCGCCCCGCCTGACCGACCGACCGACCGACCGCCCGCCTGACCGACCGACCGACCGACCGACCGCCCGCCCGCCCGCCTGACCGACCGACCGACCGACCGCATGCCCGCTCACCTGACCGACCGACCGACCGACCGACCCGCCCGCCTGACCGACCGCCCGCCTGACCGACCGACCGCCCGCCCGCCCGCCCCACCGCCTGACCGACCGACCGCCCGCCTGACCGACCGCCCGCTTCACCGACCGACCGACCGACCGACCGACCGCCCGCCTGACCGACCGATCGCCCGCCTGACCGACCGACCGACCGCCCGCCTGACTGACCGTACCGACCGACCGACCGCCCGCCTAGACCGACCGCCGCTTCAACCGACCGACCGACCGACCGACCGACCGCCCGCCTGACCGACCGATCGCCCGCCTGACCGACCGACCGACCGCCCGCCTGACTGACCGACCGACCGACCGACCGCCCGCCTGACCGACCGACCGACCGACCGCCCGCCTGACCGACCGACCGACTTACCGACCAACCGACCGCCCGCCCGCCCGCCTGACCGACCGACCGACCGCCCACCTGACCGACCGACCGACCGACCGACCGACCGCCCGCCTGACCGACCGCCCGCCTGACCGACCGACCGACCGACTGACCGCCCGCCTGACCGACCGCCCGCCTTACCGACCGACCGACCGACCGACCGCCCGCCTGACCGACCGCCCGCCTGACCGACCGACCGACCGACCGCCCGCCTGCCCGACCGACCGACCGCCCTCCTGACCGACCGACCGAACAAATGGACGGACGAGCAGACGGATGAACGAACGAACGAACGAACGAACTTTATTTTTAAAGTGTCACAAATTGGGCACACAGTCCCGTCTTATATTAGGCATTTCCAATCAATCATCTTTCGTTCATCAATAGTGTAGCGAAACGCCAGTGGCCCCTGTCCTTATGCATTCTTTTATTTTGGGTAAACAGGGGGAAACGGCTTTCGGAAGCTCTCAGTTCTCTTGTTCGCTCAAATCTCCATGAAAGATGGTTCTTTGGGTTATCTTCATACCACAATCTTTACATGGAGGCGAGTATATATTTGTCTTTCCTTTCGGGTAGTCCCGATGGAGCGCCTTGCGTCAAATGTGCACTGGTGCAGCTGCTGGTCAATTGATGGCCGTGCCAACACCTACCGTTTGATAGTTGCAGCATGTCAAGTGATTTAAAGATTACGACAGAGGTGCAACATACTACTGAGGTAGTGGAAAGGTAATACTTGAGTGTGGGTGGTCCAGCCAGACCTGTACTTATAAAATGTATTTTGTCTCGAGGGGGAAGATGAATTGGCGAAAAGCCAATCATAACAAATGAAGAGTTGGTTGACCGTTGGCAATCTAACTAGGTGTTTTGTTCTGGGAATAGCCGGGGAAGTGAATCTGAACAATATATCTCCACAGAGGATTTCATTTGTTCTTGGCGTCAGATGAGCTGTTGCTATCTTTCTTTCTACGGCTTGAATTGGGCATATTGTCATCTTTCTGTGAAATATCATCATTGGATAGCTATGGTAATCTATGATCTATCTTCTTGAGCCCGAAGAGGCTAGCCACAGGACTATCTCTTTCGTCTGTCACTCGATAGGATGATGTCGGGAGGATAATGGACTCCTCTATCTCACTGAGAGAACCTGAACTCATCTACACTATGGCTTGTGCAGGGCAATGCCGGTACATTGGGGGCGACAGCTCAGTCGAGAGCGGCGGCCGGGAGGGGTAGTATCTGCTTTCATATTCTTGCTGGGAATGGGGAACTACACGGTGTGCCATATAACCCCACTACTATACTATATTTAGTTAACGGGGAGAAACACACAGATTACTAGGCGCACCACACCACAAGATCTTGGTTGCGAGAAAGGCATGGTTTGCAAGTGAGAGGAAAGCATGGAAATGAATGTGCCCAATAATAATAAAGGCTTGGTATGAGTGTGGAAAGTGTGTCTTGTAGACAAAACGTTCCTAGGGTGGACAACCTGACATCTACAAGCTGGAGGTCTACTCAAGCCCGGACGTAGCCAATCCAGGGTGTAGCGAAACGCCAGTGGCCCATGTCCTTATGTATTCTGTTATTCTTGGTAAACAGGGGGAAACGGCTTTCGGAAGCTCTCAGTTCTCTTTATTCGCTCAATTCTCCATGAAAGATGGTTCTTTGGGTTATCTTCATACCACAATCTTTACATGGAGCGAGTATATATTTGTCTTTCCTTTCGGGTAGTCCCGAAGGAGCGCCTTGCGTCAAATGTGCACTGGTGCAGCGGCTGGTCAATTGATGGCCGGGCCAACACCTACCGTTTGAAAGTTGCAGCCTGTCCAATAAGTTAAAGATTACGACAGAGATGCAACCTACTACTGAAGAGATGTAAAGGTAAATATGGGTTTCGTTGGTCCAGGCAAAGCTTGGCCTATAAATATCTATTGTCTTAACGACTGAGAGGATATAGCAAAACAGCAGTCTTGCCATGTTGGGAGGGGGTGACCGTTAGCCGATCTGGCTACGCGGCTTGTTCTTGGCAGCTGATGGACGAGTGATATCTGGATTCCTACGGCTTACCGTTACTTGGTGGTATCTCTCTTTTAAATATAGGCACATTAGATAGCTACGGGGATGGGGTCCACCAATCTAGAATATATCTTCTTGAGCCAGGGGATGCTAGCCACAGGACTATCTCTTTCGTCTGTCACTCGATAGGATGATGTCGGGAGGATAATGGACTCCTCTATCTCACTGAGAGAACCTGAACTTATCTAACCTATGGTTTGGTGCAGGGCCAATGCCGGTACATTGGGGCGACAGCTCAGTCGAGAGCGGCGGCCGGGGAGGGGTAGTATCTTCTTTCATCTTCTTGCTGGGAATGGGGAAATACACGGTGTGCCATATAACCCCACTTAGGGGGGAGAAACACACCGATTGCTGGGCACACCCACACCACAAGATCTTGGTTGCGAGAAAGGCATGGTTTGCAAGTGAGAGGAAAGCATGGAAATGAATGTGCCCAATAATAATAAAGGCTTGGTATGAGTGTGGAATGTGTGTCTTGTAGACAAAACGTTCCTAGGGTGGACAATCTGACTTCACCCAAGCTGGAGGTCGACTCAAGCCCGGACGTAGCCAATCCAGGGGCTACCTGACAGGTCAGGTATATGTCTAATATATTAACTGAGACCCTATTGGTCTTTAGGATTGTGTGATGCATGAGTCCGCCCAGTCGCTCAATATTGTTTGTCATCTCCAGGGTCCTCTTGTGTTGGACGTAACCAAATCGGACAGTATCCACACAGCTTCTGTGCTAGAGCCAAATACGTCTGATGAAGCCAGGTCAATGTATGAGCCATATCACACATGGTGTGCCTAACTCTGAGAGAGAGGCAAGGGCATATCTTGAGGAAATGACATAGGCCCGAGAACAGTTCAATGCTGGTTGAGACTACGCATGATTCTCTCGCAAACGAATAAACAATGACAATTTGCAGTAATGGGGCATCTCGGGTCCTTTCATTGACATAGGCCCGAGAGCATTCCACTTCAAAGTTGTGTCTACGCATGATTATCAGTCCTACCCATTTTGTTCCGGACATAAATAGACACCTATATAGGTTAAGTCCATGAACAATTCCTCAACAACCAGTGGATTTGATTCTACAGAAGCCTGTGGAACTTACACCCAAGTACCGGGGAGGAAGGAGCTTCCAGCACACAGGGTGAGACGTATATGGACAGATCGGACAGTATTTGAAGCTGGGTCTGTGACTATGGCTACTTGAGGCTATGTGCCTGAACTTATCTGTGGTGGTGTCTGTTTAGAACTATCTGTGTTAACTGCCTTGATGTTTTTCCTGTGCTGTCCTTTATTGATTTAATAAATCAAGTTTTAGTTTATTCCAACGATCATTGTGTTATATATATGGATCAGCCAGAAGAACATTGCAGGAAATAGGTCCCTTAGGTCGAAAGAAAGAGTGACAGTGAGTCCGGGGAAAACGGAGGAGGGTTGGCAGGTAAAGACCTATTCCAGCCAGGGCTATAAAGAGAACAATTTTGAAATATTGTGACAGGGCTATTTGGGACCCTCCACTTAGCGTGTTACACAGGGGCTACCTGACAGGTCAGGCCCCACCATTCGGGTATCATATATAATACATTGGTAGAGATCCTATATGTCAAATGTAGTAACTGAGACCCTATTGGTCCTCAGGATTGTGTGATGTCATGAGTCAACACCAGTCCTCTCAATATTGTTTGTCATCTCCAGGGTCCTCTTCTGTTGGACGTGACTAATATCGGACAGTAGATCCACACAGCTTCTGTCTGAGCCCAATACGTCTGATGAAGCCGGTCAAATGTATTTCGGCCATATCCACAAAAACACATGGTGTGCCTAACTCTGAGGAGAGCAAGGGCATATCTTGAGAAATGACATAGGCCCGAGGAGCAGTCGAATCTGCTGAGTCCTACGCAGATATGATCCTGCATACCATGAGAAAAAATGACAATTTATGCAGTAATGTGCAACTCTCGGGTCCTTCAGTGACATAGCCCGAGAGCAGTTGATTCTAGGCTGAGTCTACGCATGATTATCCGGCATACACATTTTGTACCGGACATTGAAAGACACCTACTATGTTAATTCCATGAACAATTCCCACTATGGGAACCATATTCAATGGAAGTCCTCAAAAACCAGTGGATTTGATTCTACAGAAGCCTGTTGAACTTACACCAGGACCTGGGGAGGAAGGAGAATTCTGGCACACGTGGTGAGATGTATGTGGGACAGATCGGACAGTATATGAAGCTGGGTCTGTGACTATGGCAACCTGAGGCTCTGTGCCTGAACTTTATCTGTGTTGTGTCCTGTTTAGAACTTTCTGTGTTAACTGCCTTGATGTTTTTCTGTGCTGTCCTGTATTGATTTAATAAATCAAGTTTTAGTTTATTCCAACGAGCACTGTGTTATATATATGGATCAGCCAGAAGAACACGGCAGGAAATAGGTCCTTAGGTCGAAAGAAAGAGGGACAGTGAGTCCGGGGAAAACGGAGGAGGGTTGGCAGGTAAAGACCTATCCCAGCCAGGGCTATAAAGAGAATAATTTTGAAATATTGTGACTAGGGCTATTTGGGACCCTCCACGTAGCTTGTTACAATTTCTGGGGGCTCGTCCGGGATATTTTGAAATCCTGGTGGAGTTCTGGCTGATTTAGTGATAGGGGACACAGAATTCTTGTCTACTATCAATAGTTCTGCCAATACCGTGCCTGCTATTGTCTATATCTCTTCCTGACACAGACTGACCGACATACGGCGTGTTGTGGGCGTGTAACTGTAACTTGTTGTGTACTTGTGAGTGCAAATTTAATAGACAATTACCTCTTCCCTTACCCTCTGAGTTTAGGATGGCATCAGCTGGGTTTAATGTCGCTGACTACAGGCTAACCGGCGTGAGATTGTCTTAATGATGGAGCGGGAGTTACAGAAATATGTGCAGGAAGTGGAAAGACTTCAGCAGGCTGTGCGCGAACCAAGAAAAGGGAAGCAGCAACAGGCCGTCAGATGACCATGAGTTTTTGCCGCATGAGGATTGGAGCTGAGAGCTCCAACTGCCGAGGAAGATTAGTGTGCAGTGGAGCCCAGATTCTACCGGACTAAAACAACTTCTGGTGGCACGGTCAATATCAGAGTCAATAAGTTCCCTTTGCTTTCCCTTTGCAGGGGGGGGGGGGGGGGAACACAAAAGAAAGATCGACCAATGTCTTTCACAGCTTTCATTCGATGCTTTGGCTATGGATTTTAACGTGGAAATGAACTTGGACCTCTCACAGGTCCTGAGGGTGCAGCGTACGATGTCTACTCAGTTTGCCACCTGGTGTTAATGTTGCATAACTATAGGACTCTGAAAAATCAGATAATTGAAAAGGGTCCAGATGAGCACAATACTACCGACCAAGCAGTTCGTAAAGTGACGATAGAGAGCAGCAGGAGAGATGTTTCGCAGCCTACAGGTGTCAGACTGACTTCTTCATACCTTTTGAAGTGGATGGATCATTTAGCTGGATTTGCTACGAACTATGAAGTTGGAGGATATGGTCCCGTGGCCCAAATGAAGGAGGCAATCATTGCATAAGTCTTGCAAACCTTCATGCTTGAAAATGGCAGAAAGGTTAGACATAGTCAACACATTGTAGCGAAAGGTAATTGTGCTATCTCATGGGGATAATGGTGGAATTGTCCACAAACCCAATCCCCCGACACCAGAAACCTGGTCGGAAAGAAGAAGAACCCTAAAACAGCTCACACACAGAAGGAGGATCCTTTCTAGAAAGTTCTATTAGAAACCCTCTTGTAAGAGTCCAACCTGGATCTCCATAACGAAAAGTGAGTTTTTTGTGTTTTAGCAACCCACCATTACCCTGTCGATAAGAATACACAAAACATACTCGATAAACATGTTCAACGTTGTTATACTTCTAATTTAGGGCCGAGGTACATACTGATTCCTCAAGATACAAAGAATCTACCAATGCATCTACTTAAGTAGGAACACACACTAAATAACATATTGGATGTGTTAACATTTGGGAGTCCAAAATAAAAAAAATCAAACAGGAGAAGCATAACGTAAAGAAACGGAAACTGGAACAGTGATATCAATGAAATCTGACAGTGTCCAATTAGAATAAAAGATATTATATATTGTAACTAACTAACAAGAGACCGTTTAAGATAACGTCATGTTAACTAAACCATCATATACAACAAGCTGACTCTAACGATAAGAATATGTCTTAAGCTTTACCTGCAAAACATGAACTTGTTGAGTATCAAGGTAATAATAACTTTGTGTGTTTTTGTTATTATACTTTCGTCCATTGTTACGATTAGCGTAAATATTTTGGTGAATATCATTAATCCATTGAGGATGAGCCCCATTAAGATCGTGCGCTAAGTGTCATTACTAGTGAAACCATACAGTGTCTTAAGGGTTGTTTTGGACAACAGCGAGTTACTGTACGCATGGCTACTGATATAAGCAAATGTCTTGTGGACATTATCATCAGCTTTTACTTACATTTTCATCAAATTTCCCTCTGATGGGTACCAAACCAACTGAATTTTGACCAAAAACAGTAACAGTAGTGATTTGCAGACAACTGTTGGATTGGTATGAATGTGAAGGTGACAATTTTCTGCCCCACATCATTACAACCAATGAGAACAGATGAGATATGAGTGCATCACTACATGTCTGAAACATCTGTCTTACAGTTCTGACTTTGCTCTGGGTGATTTTCACCTTTCCAGCTCTCTGATAAAACATCCTGTTTGACACGGATGATGAAGTGTGTCAGTAAGTTCGCCAATGACTCAAAAACCAGCCAAAGAAATGTTATGCTGCCGAAATACAGAAGTTCATAGCCCGATGGGAACAATGTCTTGCAGTGGTAGTTGGCTTCGTCTAAAAATAGGACAGGTAATTTTAGTTCATCTCTCATAGTTATCTAAAGATCACGTCAGTCCATATACTTATTGGAGGACCCTTGTAAAGGACCCTTGTATATATCTTGAAATGTATTGGTGCTACGTCTATATTTTTATAAACCAATTGGCACTCGAGTGATTTGATCAATATCATGCCTTTACTTCCTAGGATATTTCCTGGCACATATTTTTAAGCTAGGTCAATCTGGTATGTGGGCGGGGCGGCACCAAGCCTATGGACTCCTGAGGGACTTCCCCCGCCCCTTCCCTAGCAGCAGGATCTACTAGGAGTGACAGGTTAGTTCTTGCTTTCAAATCAAATTAACTGTGGAAATTAAAAAATACAACGAACCATCGCCAGAGCAACGGAGTGAATGCTCTGTGCTCGATACCTTTTACAACAGCCAGCGGGGAGAAAATGAAACGGAAACTTTAAATCAGTGATTGGAACAGTTAGTAGTATGACTCTTCACTGGCGGTTGAATGAGGGGACTGAGCATATGTGGGAATGTCCTGAGTGCAGTGATATTGGTTCTTAGCTCATAACTTAAAACTCAATCCAGGAACCCAGGTCAATAGTAAAATATCTGCCTCTGCAATGCAGCAGGTTTTTGTACCTCCTTTAATTTGGTCCGTACACATTGACCTATTCAACCTGTGAGATCTTGCCAGTGTTCTGGGGTCATTTGGACAAATTAGCTCCTCTACAGCGGCCAGGTTAAGACAGGGAAGAGAGGAAGTCATTATATGTGAGAATTACAAGCTAAAAAGGGAAGCCAAAAACAGTAACACTGTAACCTACCATCCCAGGATCTGTGTTGAAGGGGTAAATAACACGAGATGAGTACATACCGTGTTCAAAATCAGCTGCAGCAATTTAAAAACAGACCACTTTGTGTTGACTTAACAATGGTATGAGTGTCAATCGTTCAGAAAGCAATGGCAAACTACTTAACGTAAACTTGCCTGACAAATCACAATCTGGGTTTGATTGCAACACCCTATAAAGGACATGCAACTAATTAACTTTAGGAAAGTAAGAAGGAAGGATAATTAATGAGGAGAAGGTGACGACATAAGCTGTAGTGTCAGTAAGCAATTTACTTCAGAAATAACATTGCACTTTAACATAATCAAAAGCAACATCAATAAAACCCCAAAAACCTTTACAATCAAAATGTTTCTACAAGTGATACAAACAGCTTACCTCGGCATCTTTCATGGGATTGAAGATATCAAGCACATTACTACCATCATCATTGTACTCTGCAAAAGAAATCATGACTTTGAAGAAGTTGGACAAAGATAAAGAGCCAAGGGTGGTAAAATGGTTGGTGAGCTTGATATCAACAAAGTGATCCTGGTTTCAATTCTCAACACTCAGTGTTTTTTCTGTCCATTGTGGCTCTGGTGGTTGATCCAGCCTCTTCATTTTCATTTCGTTCACTTGAATTCAACCTCTATCCGCAGTTTTATTTCCTGCATTAACTGCACTGTGCTGATCTCGCAGGCTTCTGTAAAGTTTGACATCTAGGGTTGTTTGCTCTAGCTGTGCTTGGTATAATCTTGTACCAGGTGTTTGTAAAGTCTCACTACACTTTGTATGTAGAGCAAATTTGAAAAATGAAGTACATGATGTCATTAAAATAATGTGCTCCACAGTACATCGTGAAGCAATATGCAGCGAATGGCTGTCGTCTGCTGGAGTAATTCTTTGCACTCCAAACAGAATGGTGTTATCAACGGAAGAAATAAACATTTTCAAATTTTTTCTTCATATATATTGTAGTGAGACTTTACAAACACCCTTTAGTATGTGTTCTGCAGTGTGAGGTCCTTGCCTTCATTAAACACTGCTGTAAAACCTATCCTTAACTTTGTGAATGTGTGGCTACTGAGTTTGTTGTGTCCTGTTCAAAGCCTACAGATTCACCCACATAAAATGGTTTCAATAAAGATAAAGGTAGCCACATGTAGCAAATACTGCCAATGGGTGTGAAATGTTAGATCTTCACATAATCTAGATCACACCTTAATGATGCGGGTTGGTCACTTTCCTTCCTTATCACTGTTCCTTGAAAGACACTTCCCAGATATGTCTTAAAATTGTCTGAAAATTATTTCTAGTGGCTGGGTCAATCCCAAGACTGTACTGATAATTTTAAAAATACTTTCTATTGCCAGGGATTGAACCAGGACCCCGGGAAGGTTAACCCGGTCAACAAATGTCTGAAGAAGTCGGATGTGTCAGCTGAAAGGCGCAAGTATAGCAGCTCTGCTGTATACAGGCACGACACAATTACGTCTAAAACAACATTCCGAACAAACGCAGAAGAAGAAGAACATGGACCATGGTACAGGCAGGGAAACACAGTAATCAATATGATACAGTGGCATAAAACAGCTACTGGAGAATTTTATGATTATTTTGGAAATTGCATGGGAAGCAAAGGCAGAGAAGGAAACAAGGAAACTGGCCATCTTACACTTCTTCGATGTTCAGATCTTGTAGGATGTCAAAGGGCAAAATGTTAGACAGTTGGGCATGCTCAATTCTTAACCTTTTGTTAATTAAGTTTGTTCATTCGTTTATTTGTTCAGCATTTTTCTTTTTCTTGGTCCACGATATTCTAAGAACTTTCCAGTAACATTTAAGCACAAAAGCATTTAAGTAGATGCTTTTATTTTCCCGGAGATATCTCTGTCAGCCATTCGATGAGGCTGTGTTGATCCCGTGAGGTATTCTAGTAGGAAAATATTTAACCTGATACTTCTACGACCTTTGACTTTTATCCTGCAATAGAACTTAAGCGCTAAAAGATCTCAAGCCAAGCCGTTTTTTAAAGTCCTTTTTGTTAGTCGTTAGCCATGGTTCCGATTTCACGGCAAAGGTTTACCCTATTATGCTCCATTCCTGTGCCAGTGAATATCACACAAAATGCTCCTTACTGTCCAATGTGAAAAATGGGACAGACAGCAGTCCCGACAAACCAACAACATGCACATTCAAACATGCATCAGTCCGCCACTAAAATTACAATTATTGCTGATAGAAGACTAGAAAACCAGCAGTTGCACACACATTCCTGCATAAAACAAAGCCACCTAGTTTAGCAACTGACAGTCCACCATTTTTCTGAACGTGTAGTTCACAATGCAAACCATCGCGAACAGATATAAAAGCATTTTACATCAAATCAAGTCTCAGTGTCGCTCCCTGCCCTTACCTCAGTAGCTGTGTAATGGAACCATGTACTACAAGTCCAAAATGAGGAGAGGAAGCAAACTATAGCTCAACAGCTTATCCACAATAATGGACCAGAAGTTCTTTTTGTGTCTTTCCCATATGAATGTCTAATTCTCTTCTCTGTACAACTTTAGGTCTCCCTAGAATTATTTGTGTCTTGTGGATTCCAGAAGAAGGACATAGTAATAGGTGTTATCCCTAAGCTTGTTCTTAGTTTCTCATTTATCAGTCCAAGGTTTGTACCGGAATACAATCAGTGTTGCCAGTGGTGGGTTGTGCTCAATCTTCAAACCTCAAATCCCGAAACAACCATGTAAATAAAATATAAAATAGCTTTCACATATTGATACAATATTAGAAATCAACTGACCTTCTTGTGGAAACTCTGGTAAATCTTCATTAAGCAAGTCCTAGCAGATAGAAAATCAAGAACATTCTATTATGTACTGCCTAAACCCAGGTGGGTCATGTCTATTTTCCTAATCCACACTCCTTAAGTGAAGAGGTGTGGGTAGTCTAAGCTTCAGTTCTAAGGCCAGATGTGTTGCCTTGACTGTGTCGTGTCTTTATCTGTTTAAGAACTTCTGACGATATCTATCTACTATTCTCTTGGTCTACCTCAGACTCAACGTCCAGATATTTTTGTTTTTTGTATGCTCTCATCAGGTGCTGTTCAGGTCTCATTCTCATAAAAAGGCAGTCCCATAGCAGATACAGCCACTGTGGTGTGAAGTGTTAGGCCTTCACAAATTCTAGGCCATGAGATATAAGGTTGTGGAGGGCAGTACTATTTCTTATTGCCATTCCTTTCCAGACATCCCAGAAAATTATTAAAATTGACCGGTGCCCATTTTTATGAGACTGGGTCTACATTTGAGCCTCACTGGTCAGAAAAATGACCTTGCCTCTGCTGGGGATTGAACCCGGTGCACTGTCTTGGCAGGCAGGCATCTTGCTCTGCCCTTTTTGTCTTTTCCACAAGACTGTGTACTCAGTACTCTATAGTGTTTCTATATTAATTTAAAAATAAAACTGTCCAACTGAGTATTACAAGAAAACCTAGATTTGGTGGTAGTGGTGGTGGTGGTGGTTGTGGAGAAAATGGGTCCCTGTTCTTGAAGAAGACCTGGGTTCATTAAGTATATAAGCAAAGGTACTACTTTCAGGTACACCCAAAAATTACTTCTTTCCCCCTTGTTTGCTCTTTCCCTTGAACTTGGGCTCCGTAATTAAATTAGGCAACACAAAATCTGGGAAAACAGGAAACACAATTTTTTTTCTAAACAATAGTATGTATGTGAAAAGAAAAATAACTAAATAGTGAGAGTTCCTTCAGTTTCCTTTCTTAGTGAGAGTTCTTTCAGTTTCCTTTCCTAGTGAGAGCTCTTTCAGTTCCCTTTTTTAGTGAGAGTTCCTTCACTTTCCTTTCCTAGTGAGAGTTTCTTCAATTTCCTTTCCTAGTTAAGAGTTCCTTCAGTTTCCTTTTCTAGTTTGAGTTCCTTCAGTTTCCTTTCCTAGTGAGAGTTCCTTCAGTTTCCTGTTATCAGCTCAGCAGAAGATGTCCCCATTTTTTATACTATTCAGGAAAACCTCAGATTACTGCACAAACGCCATGACAATAGTTATGCTTCCAGCATGTGTATGCCAGATTCTGCACACATTATAAACATTGTGTAAGATAATCCCATTGGCAGATACTACCATTGCTGTGTGAAACGTTAGGACTTCACATCAACTAGGTTATGGTATAAAGAGTTGGGGTGGCCAGCTACCTTCCTTCTTGTCAGCGCTTCCAAGAAACTATCCACAACATTCTGAAAATGATCTGGTTGAGTTGAGTTGAGTCAAGAACCGACATCACTGCACTCAGGACATTCCCATACGTGCTCCGTCCCCTCATTCAACAGCCAGCAAAGAGTCACACTACTAATAGTTCCCACCGCTATCTGATTAAAAGTTCTCCTGGTCTTCCCTCTCAGTTGTGAGATTCTTCAAGAACCTCTACCGATCCCCCGCAATCTCATTCTTTCCAAATATGGGTTCTCAATCTGTTCCTCCGTCTTTTCCACCTGGTCCCACAAGTGCACGACCACCTCCCCCTTGTCCATAGGCAATCTGCCACCAAGAGGTGCATTCCCTGCTAGCCTATCAGCCTGTTCATTCCCCCACACCCCTGCATGACCAGGGCAAAATATCCATACCATTCTCACAATCTGTGACCTCTGAAGCGACGAGAGCCATTCCACATGAAACATTCCTTTCTCCACCTTACTAAGCATACTCTTTTAATCCGTAATGAATACAAAGTGTGTTGCAGTAGTCTCCTCTAGCCAACGGAATGCCGCTGTTACTGCCTCCACCAAACTATCTGGTATCCACGGCAAGTTGCTGGGATACCGAAGAGCCATGCTAGTAGGCAAATATAAAACTGTAATGCTAGGGATGAACCTTTTTTGGCATGCCAGTGCACTAACGCTACACTACTGTAGCAATTGTGAGTAGATTTTCTAACAATGACATCTTGCCATGGCAGCTGTCACATGGCCTGCTTTTTGTGATTTTATTACCACCAAGAAATGTTTAGTGTATAACAAGCACACAACAAGCCACTTGGTTCAAATTTACATCTTGGCGGATTTCTCAACTTCATCTGGGCTCCTAAGTCGGTCATCCTAAAGTGGGTACCAGAAATGTCTTGGGAAGAAAAGGCGGAAAGCATGACATTTACCACATAACTCCTTGAGTGCCAATTGGTCTATAAAAATATGGGGCTAGCACCATATGTCAAATATGCCTCAAGGCATGTAATAACGGCTTCCACAACAGCCAAGATCTAGGGGTACCTCTTCAAGGCCCAGGTCTGTCCATAGACAGGGGTTTTAGTCTGGCCAATTTTCGGGTGGTTATTGTTTTGATCGACTCCCCACAGATATGAAGTTCCAGTATCTGTCTTGCTGATTCCTCCCTGCACATATGAAGTTCCAGTATTGATCCCTCCCTGCAGATATGAAGTTCCAGTATTGATCCCTCCCTGCAGATATGAAGTTCCAGTATTGATCCCTCCCTGCAGATATGAAGTTCCTGTATCTGTCTTGTTGGAGCTGAGGTAGTGTAGTGGCTAGATGCTTACCTGCTGGTCTGGTGATCATGGGTTTGATCCACACCGAGGCAGATTTAATTATTTAAATTGATCTGGGCTCTCAGGATGACCCAGACTAAATTTTGCTACCAGGAGATTCTTGGGAAGTAAAGGAGGCTGTTATAACACTGACCACATCACCCATGATCTATACAAATATGAGTCTGGCACAATATGTCCAGTGTCTTGGGGTGTGTGACAGGGTCCTTTACTTACGTACATATCCATCTTGCACACCCGCTGGTCTCTGAGCTTGGAGGGGGGATAGAGAGCTCCGAAAAACAGTTCCTGTGCAGATGGTACTTCGGTACGAGACAGGGATGAAAGTCTACACCAACTCATTCTAATATATGCAAGCCCTTTTCTGGCTGAGCAAGATGCCCTGAACACCAATACACTGGTGTGAGAGTTCAAATTCTGTCTTCTAGAAGATTCACCACCAACCAACCATTACTCCGTGTCACTCCATCCCCCTAAAGAAGACTAATAACCCACAATGAAATGTCATAGCAAGAAAGCAAAACCACATACAGCTAACACAGCAGCACTTGAAGACAACTTCTGGAAGGCAGCAAAAGCTTGTTCGTAAGCCTCCTTTCTTTCTGTGGATATTTCACCCTTGCTCTAAGGACAGAAAACAGTGCCATCATTAAGGCAAGGTTTGCGACATTTTAATTACATATGTTAATGTAAGCTTAACATGTTAAGGCAAGCTTAACACTGCAAGGAACATGGTGTAGCACATTTTGAACATACTTTAAAGTTAGTTGCATATCCTTTACAGGACATCGCAGCCAACCCCAGCATTTGTTGGCTGTTCATGATTTCTTTGCAAGTTTACGTTCAGTAGTTTGCCATTGCTTTCTGAATTACCGACACCCTCATACCTTTGTATGGGAAATTATCACTAGGAGGCCTGTTGCCAAATCGTCCCGCAACTGTGATTCCAATGAAATATGCGGGATAACGAATTCCCGTCCATAACCCCTTCATCACAGAGCCATTTTGAACATACTAAGAAACAATACTTTTTTTCTACATCAAAACAGCATAACATTGTTTTCACTTAACCTGTTCTTTTCTTCTGCATTTCATCTCAAAATGGAACAGAGACCCTCAACCAACTGAGGCCAAGCCCTTTGTTGATTTGTTCCATAACTGGTTGGATTTTGCAGCTCAAGTATTTTTTTTTTTATGGGGTGAGGTAACCAGTCCCATGCCAACCCTTCTTAGTCACCCCTTTTGATATGCATGGAAGGCTACATTGTTACTGTTCTTTGTTTCACTTATCGACCACGCTAATGCATGGGCAGTGTATGGTTGCAGTCGCAATAGACATGTACGACTGCTGTCACTATAGAATTAGGGATGATTGCGGTCACAATAAAATTAGATATACATATGAGTACTGTCAGAATAAAATTAGATATACATATCAGTGCTGTCACAATAAAATTAGATATTGATAGTTGCCATCACAATAAAATTAGATATGGATAGTTGCTGTCACAATAAAATTAGATATGGATTGTTGCTGTTACTATAAAATTAGATATGGATTAATGCTATCACTATAGAATTACAGATGATTGCTGTTATAATAAAATAAGATATGAATGATTGCTGTCCCAATCAAATTATATATGGATTAATGCTATCACTATGGAATTACAGATGATTGCTATCACATAAAAATTAGATATGGATGACTGCTGTCATTATAGAATTAGGGATGACTGTTATCATAATAAAATAAGATATGGATAATTGCTGTGACAATTAAATTAGATATTTATGATTGATGACACGATAAAATCAGATATGGATGATTAATGATATTTATGTCACAATAAAATTAGATATGAATGATTAATATCACAATAAAAATAGATATGGATGATTGATGCCGCAATACAATAGCATGAATTATTGATATCACTATAGAATTGGATATGTATGATTAATAATAATAATTTATCCCCAAGCAGTTTTCTGCTCTGGGTCTCTGATGTGATAGGCCCACCACATTTCACAGAGGAATATGTTGCCAACATTTCCCTCACTTATCAGGCAATGGCCAATTCCTTGGTGGTAGGGTTATGGATGCAGTTCATAATCCCGCATACCTGCGTTCGAAACTGAGAATGCTATAAATACAATGAATCTTTAAAGTTTTATCATTCTTGTATGATCAACTATCACCTGGAACTTTCAGAATTGCACATATGACATTAAACTACAATCTAAAACTATTGATTCAAAATAAACACAAAATGTGGATTAACGTTAATAAATATAGTTTTTATTTAAACAGGATGTTGTTGTGACAAGCCTTTATCAGCAAACAACAAAAAACAATTACAATACATAAAACAGAAATGACAATACTGTAATACTATTTATAAACATTTCAACATAATATTCAACGGGCCACGCCACTGAAATAATTCCAGCAATTAATAAAGCTAACCACAAACGGATATTTATAGAATGTAAATCCATGTGGATATGGAAGAAAACGTCCACATTAATTCCCATGAACAGGTTTATGAGTAATGACAAAGTTAGATTTGAACATGGTTTTAAAAAAAACATGCCAGCCTTAAGCCCAAAGAACCCAACTTGACAAGAAGGTATAAAATTGTGACTTTTTTTATATAAAACTATATTTGACCAGTCAGGGAGAAACAAAAACCAAATACCTGCATAATTTTTCGGTTCTGCCTTTCCATAGACTTGAGCTCCTTATGAGAGCCAGTCACATGTTTGACGACAGAGTTGAAGTAGTCTTTCAGTAAATTCCGACAACCTTTCTGTCTGTCAGGGGGTAAAAGCTGCCGAAATTATAATCACAAATCGTATATAACATTATGAAATGGTCAGTTCTGTTACAGTTTAGTTTAGTTTAGTTTAGTCAATGGATCAACATCACGGCACATGGTTGTAACCCATAAGTGCTCCGTTCTCCTCCTAACTCAAACCTGAGTCTGAAGAAACTCAGCTCAGTGCATGAACTCCGTGGCACCGGTGAGGATCCTGAAATACTTTGGGTAGATTTTTAACTCAAAATTTTGCCAGGGCAATGCCGTTAGGCTACTCTTTTTCGATTTCCAACTGCCAAGGGATTTTTTACGTGTGCAACAATACACACGGGTGTCCGATCTCACTACCCAGAGATCAGGGGAAATTTTGTTACTAGAAGTCCACGTGAAAAAATCCCGGTCATCACCGGGGCTTGAACCCAGGACCTCCAGCACTCGAGGCGGACACCATACCTCGACGCAGCCCCGTCTTTTACAGTAAATATCCATTGAAACTTTGAAAATTCATATTTGATAAAACATCTGAAACTATGAAAATTCATTTTTAATCAAATATCATCTTAAAATATTGAGTTCACATATGACAAGGGATTAAATGATATTACAAGATAAGTTTTTTGTGCTATACCATCATCATCATCATCATCATCATGTGCCATACTGGTAAGCGTGGGCGGTCACGTTTTGCCATCTCATTTGATAACCAGAGTCATGGATCAGCTCAGTGTTCTTGTCTCGACCATACAACTTGGCCAAGCTATCCAGGTATTCACTTCTCTACCCTCCCATAGTTCTCTTCCCCTCGAATCTTGCCAGGTGTCACAGAGTTCTCCAATTTATTTCTTCTCATAACGTGACCAAAAAATGTTGACAGCCTATTCTAATTTCTCTAATCAGTTTATGGTTTTCATTTGTTTCTTGTAGGACTTGGTCATTGGTTTTTCTGTCTGTCCATGGTATTCTTTGCATTTTCCTCAGAAACCACATTTCCACAGCCATCAGATGTTTTTCAGCTTGTCTACTCATTGTCCACGCTTCACATCCATACAAAAGCATAGGTTCTAAGTAGCAACTCAACATTCTTTCTTGTTGCAAATTACATCTTTTTATTGGTCAGTATGTTTTTCATCTTTGTGCTACAACAGAACACAAGATCAGTGCAGCTTTACTGCTGGATGGAGAATACGATACATACACACACTGTGATTGTAACTGACTCAGAAAGCATGCTGAGGAGGGTGAGGACAGGCAGGCTTCGTGCAGAGTGGCTTGCTTCGCTTCGGAGGTCACGGGTAGCAAGCATCACCTGGATCTTTTCTCCAGGGCATGCCGGTGCTGGGAAATGAACAGGTGGACAGAGTGGCTGGCTCGGCAAAACTTGGTGGAGTATTGATGCGTGACAAGGCAGACGTGGTTGCGGCCTTGTGGAAGCACATGTACACCTCGGAGGAGCAAATGGATCACCATAGTCTGGTAAGAATGAGGCAGCGAGGTGTGACGAGGGGATCTGGCCGACGCTTGACGCTCAGAGGAAAGGCGAGACGGACATATAATCAGATTGCTACTGGAACTATTAATGTTGGAACTCTTCGATGGCTGCTGAGGATGGGGATGGAGCAGTTATGGGAATGCCCTGAATGCTGTGATGTCGGTTCCTAAATCAATCAATCAATCAACACAAGAAAAAACAAAAGAGAGAACAAACAAGGTTTTATAGCAAATAACTATTAAAAGTATTTTTTTTTAATGTCGACTGTCTTGGCTTGTAAAAATATGAAACTGGGAAATCTCTACTGAAAATAATGGTAGTCAAAATCCAGGGGCAAAGAAAAAGATGTCTTTATACTAGAAAATACTTAAATACCTTAAGTAGTGCCAGATGTTCAGACAGCTAACTTTCCTAGCAACAGAAGACTGTATGCAGTTTGGAAACATTTCATATCATTGTATCTTTCACATCGCAGCAGTCATATGTTTCCAACCTTTCACATAACAGAAGTCACATGTTTCAAATCTGTCACATGGCTTCTGCCCATACACAGTAAGCAAACCTTTTACACATTAGCTATCAAACACATGGTTAACCTTTCTCAAAGCCAGATAATGGCAATCCGGTACAAGCGCGTGCCCACACGCATGCACAAATGCACGCACGCACACACACAGAGGAACATGCATGCACATATGCACACACACATGCACACACACATACACACACAGCATGCATACTACTGGCAAAATCCCTGACACAACCACAAGAACTGACTCCTACCTGGCTTTTAGGAATCATCATGTCGTACATCTCTGACAACAGTCTAAGGAGACCAGAGAAATAATATTACATTATCAAATAAATGCAATAATTATTGTCCTATGTTCTTCTTCTTCCTCTTCTTCATCTTCTTCTTATTCTTCTGCTGCTGCCTTTTATCCACAATGGAGCATAGACCATCAACTTACTTCATGATTGTTTGATTTTCCAGCTAAAGTTTACTACAGGATGGGGAAGCTGGTCCCACACCAACCCTCCTTAGTCACCTCCTGCCCACACCAATTACCAACAATGGTGACACAATGAAAGAAATTACAAGACAAATATCTATTGCTCTTCAAAAAAACTCAAACATCTGAATAAATTATGGTGTGGGACAGATAGGCCTACAAAAAATTAGATTTTTAAGAGCATGTATCTTTTCCATTGCAACATATGCACTTACTAAACAAGCTGAACAGCACATAAATGCCTTTGAATATAAATGTTATAGACGGGTTCTAAGAATATCTTGGATACAGAACAAACAAATGCGTTCAGAAAGATGGGGATACCCAGATACTGACAAAAGAGGAGATGAATTGGAGGACTGGGAAATAGACTCAAATCTCCATCTACTCAACAAAGCGGATGACACACCGAGCTTCTACTCCAGAAGATGGCTTACCACTTCTACTCCAGACTTAGCTTTCTGCACAGGAGACATCCTCCACAAAATCGATCGCCATGTGCTGGACCAATTAGCAGGTAGTGACCACAGACCAATCAAGCTTGAAATGAATATGGAATATGTTCCACAGGAGCAAAAGCCCTTGCCCCGCTGGAATTACAAACGAGCAGATTGGGACAGATTTGCCATACTAACAGACAAATATTGTGAAAACATAAATACACGATATGGCAACATAAAGCAAATGGTGGAAAGTCTAAAACAGAGCGATAATACAGGCAGCCACTGAGTCCATTCCAAGAGGAGCGAGGAAAAATTACAAACCATACTGGACTGAAGAACTACAAAGTTTGGAGGACAAAGTTGAAGATGCCAGGAAGACAGCAGAGAGAGAACAAACAATTGAAGCAAACATCTCTCTCAAAGCCATCTCAGCAAAATATAAAAGAACAGTAAATCAAACAACAAGAGATTGTTGGAGGGAAAAAACAGAAAACCTGAATTTTGACAGGGATGGAAACAAACTATGGAAACTAGTGAAAGCCATGAACAATGAAGGACCTAGAAACAAACAAATAACAATTAAACAAGGAAATGCCTTGCTTACAGGCAAAAAGGCTGCAAATGCACTAATGGAACACTATGCAAATGCAAACCACATTGATATTACAACCGAACAGAAGAAAGCAATCAAAGACAAACAGATACATCATAGAAATACAGAGACAGCAGCAGAATATATGATGGCAAATCTAACAATGGAAGAAATGGAACAGGCAATGAATACCCTAAAAAAGAAGAAATCACCAGGAAAGGATGGAATCACAAATGAAATGCTAATAGGACTAGGCACCAAGGCAAAGAAGAAACTACTAGCAGTCCTAAATAACAGCTGGAAGAGAGGAATAGTCCCACAGGCATGGAAGGAAGCTATACTAATACCAGTCCCAAAGAAAGGAAAAGACCTGGAAGAACCAAATGGCTATCGACCTATCAGTCTACTTAGCTGTGTAGGAAAATTAATGGAACGCATTATCAATGGCAGGCTAACATGGCATCTGGAAGAAAACAAACTCTTAACACCACACCAAGCAGGATTCAGAAAATACAGATCCACTGAAGATCAAATAACCTATATAGCTCAGGAAATAGAGGATGCCTTCCAAGAGAAAAAGCACACACTAGCAGTCTGGATAGATTTAGAAAAAGCATTTGATAAAGTATGGAAGGAAGGACTGAAAGTAAAACTGCAAAACATGCATGTTTGTGGAAAAATGTATAAATGGATCAGCCACTACCTTGAGAACAGAACTGCCAGGACAAAAGTACAAGGACAAACAAGCAAAATGATGCTGCTGGAGCAAGGTGTCCCCCAAGGAGGAGTTCTTTCACCAACATTATTCCTAGCATATATAAATGACATCACAGAAAATTTTCCAGCCAGAGTACACACATCCTCCTTTGCAGATGACCTAGCCATATGGACATCTGAAGAATATATTAGTACAGCTAACAGCAGAATACAGCAAGCCTTATTAGCGCTAGAGGACTGGTCAAAATCATGGCTAGTGAAGATAAGTGAGGAGAAAACAACATGCACAGTGTTCTCCCTCTCAAATAAAACTCAGCAACCTAAGCTGGTATTGAATGGAAAAATATTGCGCCATGAAGAAAATCCAAACTATCTAGGAGTCACCTTTGATCGTCGCCTGACATGGAAGACACAGGTTGAGAAAAATCGAACAAGAGCAAGGCAGAGAATGGCAATCATGAAAAAGCTTGCTGGTACAACGTGGGGAGCAGATGAGAAAGTTCTCAAGAAGTTATATACTGGACGGGTGAGGCCAGTACTGGAATATGGCATTGCAGCTTGGGCAACAGCAGCTAAGTCAAACTTTAACAAAATAAGTAGAGTCCAAAACTAAGGAATGCGAATCATAACTGGAAGCCTGAAGACAACGCCTATTAATGAACTAGAAAAGATCACTTGTTTACAACCAATGCAGGATAGAAGAGATAGCAGAGCCCAGCAACAAGCAGAAAAATTTAGAAGATTGACAGACCACCCTATGTACAACAGATTTAATGGTTTTGGAAAGGGAAGACTGAAGCGTAGCAACTTTGTAGAAACTGCAAAACGAAGGATTAGGGCAGATCCTATACTTAACATATCAACAGTCAAGCCCATACACAATGCACACAAGTTCCCAGCTTGGAGACAGCAGCAACTGCCTGAGATGATAGAAAACATTCCTGGTATTGAGAAAAAGAACACTCAGCATGAAACCGAAAGAAGAGAAATAACCCTAAACTACATAAAAGAACATTACCCAAGCAGGAATTGGACCCATGCATATACAGATGGATCAGCCAAAAATTCAATAGAGAATGGAGGAGGAGGAATTCTCCTAAATTTAAAAAAATGGAGTGAAAAAAAACACATTCAATGGCAACTGGAAAATTTTCAAGTAACTTCAAAGCGGAGGTAGAGGCTTTGAAAACTGCAGCAGAAATGCTCCTGATGGAGGAAAATAAAGAGAAGCAAATAGCTATCTTCACAGATGCAAAGTCAGCTGTCTCAATACTCAAGAGCAATAACAGCACAGAACTAACTGACCTAAGAGCAGCACTCCATGGTCTATGCCAGAAATCCAAAAAAGTTGTAATACAGTGGATCCCATCACATTGCAGTATACCTGGAAACGAAGAGGCTGACAGACTGGCAAAAGAGGGCGGACGACTACCACAGCCTGACATAGACATAACCTATAATGAGGCAAAGAGGTTGATAAAAAGCACTTATAGAACCAAATGGGAATCTGAGCATCCAGGCCATCAGAAGGATGATGCATATTACAAACTCGACCGAAGAGAACAAGTAGCAATCTTCAGACTCCGCACAGGACATAACAGGCTGAAATACCACTTGTTCAATAAACTAAAGATAGGAGATACCGATGAATGTAATTGTAGAACTGGAAAAATGACAGCAAAACATTTGCTGCAGGATTGCCCAACGTTTGCAGAACAGAGAAAGATATTTTGGCCCACACCTGCTTCATTTGAGGACAAGCTCTATGGAGATATCAACAAGCTCAAGTTGACCGCAGCTTACTTTAACTACATACAGATTGACATTTAAAGGTGCATGAAGACCCAGAGGCATGAAATGGAATATTGATTGGATAGCAAATCCATTATGTGGAAAGTCCAAATCGAAAGCTCGCTGTGTGGGCTTCATAAAAGGTGGAAAAGTGTCCTAGTGGCACGAAATGGAATATTGCTTGGATAGCAAATCCATTACGTGGAAAGTCCGAATCAAAAGCCCATTGTGTGGGCTTCATAAAAGGTGGAAAAGTGTCCTAGTGTCATGAAATGGAATATTGCTTGGATAGCAAATCCATTACATGGAAAGTCCGAATCGAAAGCTCACTGTGTGGATGTCATCTGCAGACTGCATACTTCTGGTTTCCGGAAGAACAGCCTATGGTGAACGGAAGGCCCAATATACGGAAGTGAGGCTAAGCAGCCATGTGCAGGACGTGACGATTCCTTGGGTGAGCCCAGTACCAGAGCGCTATGTATCGGCTCTGCAATTATGGAAGCCTCCTTGGATGGCGGGGAATGCCCATGGTCTGCCCCTGCCTTCCCTTGAGGGCTGACCAGGATCTTTGGCTGTTCTATATGGACCAGCTGGGATGGGGGATAACACCACAACAGTGAGAGTCAAACGTCCTAAGAAACCCCCGGGAAGGTTAACCCGGTCAACAAATGCCCGCAGAAGTCGGATGTGTCGGCCTAACGGCGCAAGAACGCAGCTCTGCTGTAAACAGGCACAACGCAATCACATCCGAAAAAAAACTCCGGATGAACGAAGAAGAAGAACAAACAAATGCATCCATACAACAAGATGTGAATACTGAAGAAGGTTGTCTACTAAAGATGATAAAACAAAGAAAATTTTAAAGTTTTGTCACTTGAAACATCATGAAAGTTTGGAGAGAACAATAATGGAGGGATATATGTCCGGGAAGTGAGGAAGAAGAAGGTCAAAGAGAAGATGGGTGCAGGATGTGGCGGATGAGTGTATCGGACGCTTGACATCTTGCTTTATGGCCGAGAAGTTTTCCGGAAGGTTGTTATGGGAGCGAGGTTCTGCAATGTACATGCTACTGAATGAATAATTAATTAATTAATTAATTAAAGATAATTAGTAACTATTGGTCATGTAATAATTTTTGCCATGTGTGAGACGTAAGATGGTGCATGATGGTGGAAATGACCATGTGTTCACATGCACCCGCTGTGAACGGACATTTACAGCGTGAATTGGCCTTATCAGTCACATTCGCTACCGCCATAGGTAAAAGTTATTATGCCTTTTTAAAGCACAAACTATCGTCTGTCAAGACGGCAAGGAGCCAATGAATCATAATGCTTATATTATTTTTTGTTGTTGTTAAGATTAATCTTATAAATGTTGTATCATATAATAGCGAATGAATGGTGAGAGTTAATGAGGGCAGAATGTTGACTGACCTGCATGCTCAACTCTTATCCCTTTGAAAATAAAGTTAGTTTGTTCATTCGCTTGTTACTTACCGAATCTTCCTTGGCACAATACCGGTGTAGTCATCTCCACAATGCTTGCAGAAGCTGATGATGATAGGCAGGTAGTTGTGCTCATCTCTATCAGAATTCACCAATATCGACAGCTGGTTGGCTAGGATAGGAAGCCCTTCCCTGGCTGTAAAGACTCCATAAGCTATCAGCTCTCCTAAAAATCTGAGATCAACTCTGTATTTGCTTGCATTGCTGATCTGTTTAGAACAAAGAGTTCAGCATAAAGTCACTTTTCAAAGGAGTAAAATTAACATTTGTTTTACCATGGCTACAGTCATCTACCAAGGCTACAGTCATCTACCAAGGCTACAGTCATCTACCATGGCTACAGTCATCTACCAAGGCTACAGTCATCTACCAAGGCTACAGTCATCTACCAAGGCTACAGTCATCTACCAAGGCTACAGTCATCTACCAAGGCTACAGTCATCTACCATGGCTACAGTCATCTACCAAGGCTACAGTCATCTACCAAGGCTACAGTCATCTACCAAGGCTACAGTCATCTACCATGGCTACAGTCATCTACCAAGGCTACAGTCATCTACCAAGGCTACAGTCATCTACCATGGCTACAGTCATCTACCATGGCTACAGTCATCTACCAAGGGCTACAGTCATCTACCAAGGCTACAGTCATCTACCATGGCTACAGTCATCTGTTTTTGAGGTCTTCCTCTATTTGTTTATGAGTGTCTTTGTGATTGTGAGCGGGTATGTGTGTATGTGAGGAAGTGTGTTTGTGTATTGTTGAGTGGGTGTATAACTGTGAAAGTTTGTGTAAATGATATATGTATGAATGTGTTTGTAGATATGTATGAATGTGTGTTTGTAGGTATGTATGTATGTGTTTATGCATGTGTGAATATATTGTGCGTGTGTGTGCATGTGTGCGTGCGTGCGTATGTGTGTGTGTCTCTCTCTCTTTTCTGTCTGCCTGCCTGCGTGCTTCATAACATAGTAATATGCATTATGTTCACAGTAATCATTTAACAATGTTAGTTTTTCTATGTGAATGTAACATGCACAATAGATAGTTGATGAACGAAAGATGAGTGACTGGAAGGGTCGCTGGTAAAACGGGCGTGTGTGCCCAATTTGTGACCCTTTGAAAGATAAAGTTTGTTCATTCATCTGTCCTGTGAGTTCCACTGAAAGGACTTTCTAGTTATAATATTATCAGGTTTTCTTAAGTTGTGTCAAGTCCAGCACCAGCATATTTTCCCCACCTCTTAATTCACTGAAATATGTCTTGTTCTCTCCCTAGGCTCCACATTAGGTATTCTATCGTAACAGTCTAGTCCTTGTATTTGAGCAAACATCACTTACTGAATGTTTGTAGTTTATTAGTAGTTGTTGTAACTAATCTCCATGTTTCTGACCCATGCAGTATTGGCTGATGTAGACTTTGGTGCTAGGTTCTCTCATCTCATCTCATCATGTTCCTCTTGTACCTTGTGGTGTCAAAGTGAAGTATAAACAGCGGGACAGTGCCCGATTCTGGGCTTCATATATCGATATTTCCATGGACTCTGCTATTCTCTCCATCCAACATTTCCATGGTCGGCCTCTTCCTCTGTTTCCATCTGGTCTGTACATCATTGCTTGTTGTGGTATGCTGTTGACTGGTAACCTACTTGCATGGCCAAACCATTTGACTTGCTGATTTCTAATAAAATCTAGTGCTGCTTTAACTCCCACTTTAGTCCTGATTTCTTCATTTCTGATCTTATCTCTTCTTGATACGTTGAGTATTCTTCTCAGGAACCTCATTTCTGTTGTTGTGATTTTTCTTTTCTCTTCTTCTGTCATTGTCCAGGTTTGGCATTGGTAGCATAGAGTTGGTAGGAAGATTGTGTTGTAAAGTGCTTTCTTAGTAGTTATTGATACATGTTTGTTCTTTAGTATTGGTGCCATTTGTCCAATGAGTTGATTTGCCTTATTGCACCTATTTTCGATCTCGTCTTCTGATCTGCCATTTGATGATATTATACTTCCTAGGTACTTGAAACTCTTTACTTGTTTCAAGGGATGTTCGTTTAGGTGAATTGTTGCTGTTTGTTCTTCTTTAGTTATAGTCATTACCTCTGTTGTGCTAGGTTCTGAGTTCCACAAATGCCCAAGAGCTACAAAAAGTCCTCTCACCTCTTGCATTCTTAGTTTAACAGTTCTGTCTGTTCCATCTTGTCTACACAGCTGCCTAACTAGGTGTATCATGCCATCACTAAATTAAGAGATTGTTGAGAACTACTTTACCTTCTCATCCTTTTTAGAGAGTAAGTACTTGTTGAACATGTCGATGAGAGCGTGGCTGAAATCTCCATATCTTTGATGAAGAAGACTGCAAATGTGGATGGCACATGGAACATCAGACATCTTCATTTTAGCATCAATGATTGCACCAGCCTGAAAAAAGCAAATGGTAATGACAATAATTTACTGCCAAAACTAGAGAACATTTATTTTTTTTGCTTTCTCTTCCTTTGAACTGAAGCGTAATTTATACATTTATACATGTACTACAACTTCTATTACACCACATAGTATTGTTTGGCGCCCATCATAGAAGTGACAAGAAGGAAGTAGTGACTAGACCAGTGGTTCTCAACCTTTTTTGGCCCGTGCCCCCCTTCACCATATTTTCAGAACGTCATTCCCCCCCCTTCCTATCAAAAATTTGGCCCGTGCCCCCCTTCACCGTATTTTCAGAACGTCATTCCCCCCCCCTTTCATATTTCCTATCTAAAATCCCCCCACCCCTACACAGTATACGTAAAAATGGAAGGTAAATTTAATAGCATATACTAAAACAAGTCTAGACATCCACATAAAACATGATTTGTGGGTCTACTTACTTTATAAAATGAATTTTAGAAGAATGAGACGTACATAACTGTAAAGTATGAAGGGAAAAACAATATCAAGTAATCGGTTCTTGTATTAACGCGATCTTGAAATGGTCTTCATTCCCCCCTGGAACCCTTGGACTAGAGGATGCACTTAGACAACATACAAATGTAAAGCTATATTAGAGGCGTCTAGGTGTTCATGCGTCGAAGTACACGTATACCTAATGTTTATATCAGTGTCATACAAAGCTAAATGACAGCTATGCTTATAATGTCATGAGTATGGTCAGATTTGACGTGGCCGCCTATTCATCCATGCATCCAAGCCTACAGAGTGTTGGTCCTATCACATCACAGACCGTAGTAAACTGCTCCAGAACATACTTGTATAATAGGACACGAGACTGAACAGATATTCAAAGTGCAAGTAAGTATTATTTAAATCAATGGGAACGCAAGCTGTGGTGACCTCATAACATAAATAATACTAGGGCGCTTTACAAACTGCATCATTATTATATAGTGGGCACTTTGCAGAAGATAACTCCCATCATGGAACAGCAACAAGTTTTACAATCTCTTGCCATTTCTACCACCAAATAGACCCTCATGACCAATGTGTCTGCATTTTCCTGTGCTCATCTTCATGATGGAAATGGATAATAATTTTATTAGGGCAATGGGCTTACAGCATACTCAAATTTCAGATTTCAAACTTCCTTGGGATTCTTTAACATGCACAACTTGTTCACAGGACCTCCTGTTTTTCGCCCATATCCAACAAGGCTAGGTACATGATCTCACTACCCAAGAGATCAGGGGAGTCATGTGATACCATTAGGAACCAATGGTTCTTGGGGAAAATTGCCAGCCCCATGCTGAGATCGAAACCAGTACCTTCTAAGCCGAGACAAAACCATAACCTCCAAGCCACAGCTTCCCTACCTGTTATTTAACATTCTCTGTTCTGCTCATTAATTACTAATGTTAACATACGGCTGTCGTTCATCAATCAATCAATCATGTGCCATGCCGGAAAGCGTGGGCGGTCATGACTCGCCATTTCACTCGATCACCAGTGTCGTGGATCAGCTCAGTGTTCCTGTCTCGTCCATGCCATGTGGCCAAGCCATCCAGGTATTTTCCTCTCGGTCTGCCTCTTGGTCTGTTCCTTCGATCTTGCCAGTTGTCACCTAAGTTCTCCAATCCATTTCTTCTCACAACATGTCCAAAAAATTTGACTGTCTACGTCTAATTTCTCTAATCAGTTTACGATGTTCATTTGTCTCCTGTAGTACTTGGTCATTGGTTTTTCTGTCTGTCCATGGTATTCTTTGCATTTTCCTCAGAAACCACATTTCTGCAGCCATCAGATGTTTTTCAGCTTGACTGCCCATTGTCCAAGTTTCACATCCATACAAAAGAACAGGCTCTATGTATCCCCTCAACACTCTTTTTCTCATTTCAATTGACATCTTTTTATTGGTCAGAATGTTTTTCATCTTGCTAAAGGCTACTTTCGCCATGGCGATTCTTGTTCTAATCTCTTCAAGGCATCTCCCATCAGATGTTATGACTGTTCCAAGATAATTGTACCAATTCACTTGTTGAAGAATATTTCCATTTACTTGTATATTACATTGTGGCACTTCTTCCTTCCTAGTCATTCATGGACAATTAGTAAACAAACAACAAAAACTACCTTATGGACAGACCAAAACAAATAATTATTCTGCGCCTCAGAACAGGACACAATAGATTACGCAACCACATGTATACAAAATTCAAGATTGGTGAATCGGCCATGTGCACATGTGGATTGGCGTCGCAGACATCAGATCACATACTCCAAGACTGCCCAAAATATTACATATCAAGGCAAACCTTCTGGCCTAGATAAACAACAGTGGAAGATATAAACTCTATGGATCACTGAGTGAACTAAAAAAGACAGTTAAACTCATACAAGCGACAACATTGCAGTTATAGACATATTTCAAGCAAACGAAAGAAGAATAAGAACAACAAAAACCCTGTAGCTGTGAAAATGTGGCCACACAGAAGAATGCAGAAAATACATCTGAAGGTCAAAATGAGTAATCAAAATGTTTTGAAAGGGGCATTGAAAGACAACTTATCGCAAATATCAGAGGCTGTTGACATATTTAGCCACATTACGAGAACATTAAAACTGAAACTTATTGTAACAACTGGAAAGATTTATGAACAAATAAACAGAGGAGGACAAAACAACAACACTGCTAAAGTCAGGGAAAGACTAGCCACCTATTCCTCCTTGTTCTCAGGCCTACAAAATGTGATAACCCAATTAAATCACAGACCCATATACCAGGTGTTTGTAAAGTCTCACTACCCTTTGTATGTAGAATAATTTAGAAAAATTAAGTACATGACATCATCAAAATATTTGCTAAAAAATGCATTAAATTAGTTACAATAGTCACTGCTATGGTCTAACAATGTTTTGGGGAAGTTGGAAAGTACCAATGAAGTATTCATTACAACTTATACAACTAATTTCTAATTGTAATGTGATAAGGAGATTGTTTATCAGAAAATCTTGCTATGAGATCGTTTATCAGGAAATCTTGCTATAAATATTTGAACAACCATGTGTATTGACCACCATAAAGCGATTGGACAACTTGTTCAACCAAAAACATTCTTTCATCCGTTGATAACACCATTCTGTTTGGAGCACAAAGAATTACTCCAGCAGACAACAGCCATTTACTGCATATTGCTTCACGATGGACTGTGGAGCATATTTATTTATGTCATGTACTTCATTTTTCAAAATTGTTCTACATACAAAGTGTAGTGAGATTTTACAAGCTCCCTGTATATTAGGAAACTTTTTCTTCATGGCATGGAAAATATCAGCATCCAAACTGGTACGTTCTATTGGAGATAGCACATTGTGGAGAAGCAAAAGTGCCCACATCTGTTGGCAAAGCGAATGATAAGCAAGTTCACACAGCTGCAACACACAAACTCCCTAGATAGCCACCCAGACATTAAACTCCAGCAGGCAATAATATCTAACATGAGTTAAACTCACCACTTCTCCAATGTACTTTGTTAAGTTCAGTCCCAACAATTCCTTTGAAAGACTATCCTTTTGGGATTCTGTTAGATTCCTCTGTAGAGTTAAACTTTAAATGTAACATCTGCATATACCAGCTATTTGTAAAGTTACAATATTTATTTTAAAGTAAAAGTAAAGAAAACTTATTTGCATGCATCACGATGTATGGAAGTAAGAAGAAACTCCAAAAACACAGTCAAGTCCATCATAAGGAAACACCTGAGAGCTTCATGAAAGATGTGATCACAGGCAGACAAGGAGTTTAAGAGGCTTAAAAGCAAGAAGATCAACTTCACTGCACCGGGTTTCAACCCATATGACTTGGTCTCTTTCCACAGAGTGGCCTGTCAAAGCATCACATTGAACTCTATAGCCCCATCGACAACCACCAGCCAGCTCCACACAAAAAACTGTAATCAAGAACTGAGTGATGGAGTTCAAAACTTAACTCATGACCTTTAAAGCATGAGACAAGTGACTTGACCACTTCATGACAGTGACCAGAAGATGAGCATAAATGTAAAGGTTGTACAGAACTTAAGAGGAACTCAAAAACACGGTCACGCTCATCAGGACGACTCACAGAGGGTGTAATAATATGTGATTACAAGTAGAAGTACACCATAAAGGCATATTGGCGATATGAGGGATATGTTCATATATTCCATGACAAAACAGCACATAAGGATCATTATAATCAGCACTATGCCAATCAGTTTTGCTTTCCCAAGTGGCCAAGTGGTCAAACCAATCTGCCCTGCGCTCTTTTCAGAGTGCATCATTCAGATCACAATTGCAATTTGTTCTGGAGACCACTGAGAGTCAGTGCCGAAACTACAGAGTTAGCCTTACATGATGATCTCGACAGGTAGCTTGCCGCCCAGCACAGAGAGGCTGAGCCAGATGGGGTAACACTCAGTGCAATGAAGCTGATCCTCTCGCCTGTAAACTTTTCTAAATCTCTGGTACCCATTTCATGAGGCTGGGTCAAAATAAATGCAACCCTGTCACCAATTTAGGATTACCATCAAGCTGTGTTGGTAGGTCAGTGCATTGACAACCTCACTAGCAGTTTTATTTATTTGAAACTCTTTTATAAATTAGTTACTGTCATTTTAACCTCCATCAAACACCAGCTTGATGTTGCTGTTTGTCAATAATTTTTATTTTAACCCCCATCACACACCAACTTGATATTGATGCTTGCCTATAGTTTCTATTTTAACCCCCATCACACACCAGCTTCACACTGTTGCTTGCCAATAATTTCTGTTATAACTCCGGTGACACACCAGCTTGATATTGTTGCTTGTTAATAATTTCTATTTTAATCCTTATCATGCACCAGTTTCACACTGTTGCTTGTCAATAGTTTCTAGTTTAAACTCCATCATACACCAACTTGTTATTGATGCTTGCCAATAGTATATATTTTAACCCCCGTCACACACCAGCTTCACACTGCTTGCCAATAATTTCTGTTATAACCCCCGTCACACATCAGCTTGATATTCTTGCTTGCCAATAGTTTCCATTTTAACCCCCATCACACACTACTTCACTGTTGCTTGTCATTAGTTTCTAGTTTCTTCTTCTGCGTTCATCCAGAGTTTTTTTATTCTGGATGTGATTGCGTTGTGCCTGTTTACAGCAAAGCTGCGTTCTTGCGCTGTTAGGCCGACACATCTGACTTCTGCGGGCATTTGTTGACCGGGTTAACCATCCCAGGGAGTTTCTAGTTTAACCCCCATCGCACACACTACTTCACACTGTTACTTGTCAATAGTTTCTAGTTTAACCCCCATCATACACAAGCTTGATATTAATGATTGCCAATAGTATATATTTTAACCCCGATTACACACCAGCTTCACACTGTTGCTTGCTAATAGTTTCTGTTATTACTCCTATTACACACCAGCCTGATATTAATTATTGCCAATAGTTTTTACTTTATCCCCATCACACACCAGCTTGTTGCTCGCCAATAGTTCCCATTTTAACCTCCATCACACATCAGACTGATACTGAGGCTTGCCAATAGTTTCCATTTTAACCCCCCCCCCCTCACACACTAGCTTGGTGCTGACCAATAGTTCCCATTTTAACCTCCATCACACATAAGATTGATACTGAGGCTTGCCAATAGTTTTCATTTTAACCTCCATCACACATCAGATTGATACTGAGGCTTGCCAATAGTTTCCATTTTAACCCCTATCACACACCAGCTTGTTTCTCGCCAATAGTTCCCATTTTAACCTCCATCACACATCAGATTGATACTGAGGCTTGCCAATAGTTTCCATTTTAACCCCCATCACACACCAGCTTGTTGCTTGCCAATAGTTCCCATTTTAACCTCCATCACACATAAGATTGATACTGAGGCTTGCCAACAGTTTTCATTTTAACCTCCATCACACATCAGACTGATACTGAGGCTCGCCAAGAGTTTCCATTTTAAACTCCATCACACATCAGATTGATACTGAGGCTTGCCAATAGTTTTCATTTTAACCTCCATCACACATCAGATTGATACTGAGGCTTGCCAACAGTTTCCATTTTAACCCCCATCACACATCAGATTGATACTGAGGCTTGCCAATAGTTTTCATTTTAACCTCCATCACACATCAGATCGATACTGAGGCTTGCCAATAGTTTCCATTTTAACCCCTATCACACACCAGCTTGTTGCTCGCCAATAGTTCCCATTTTAACCCCCATCACACATCAGATTGATACTGAGGCTTGCCAATAATAGTTTTCATTTTAACCTCCATCACACATCAGATTGATACTGAGGCTTGCCAATAGTTTTCATTTTAACCCCCATCACACATCAGATTGATACTGAGGCTTGCCAATAGTTTCCATTTTAACCCCCATCACACATCAGATTGATACTGAGGCTTGCCAATAGTTTTCATTTTAACCCCCATCACACATCAGATTGATACTGAGGCTTGCCAATAGTTTCCATTTTAACCCCCATCACACATCAGATTGATACTGAGGCTTGCCAATAGTTTTCATTTTAACCCCCATCACACATCAGATTGATACTGAGGCTTGCCAATAGTTTCCATTTTAACCCCCATCACACACCAGCTTGTTGCTTGCCAATAGTTCCCATTTTACCCTCCATCACACATCAGATTGATACTGAGGCTTGCCAATAGTTTTCATTTTAACCTCCATCACACATCAGATTGATACTGAGGCTTGCCAATAGTTTTCATTTTAACCCCCATCACACATCAGATTGATACTGAGGCTTGCCAATAGTTTCCATTTTAACCCCCATCACACATCAGATTGATACTGAGGCTTGCCAATAGTCCCCCCCCCCCCCCCATCACACACTAACTTGATATTTTTCCCCCAATAGTTTCTAGTATAACGTCCATCACACACCAGCTTGATTTTGATGCTTGCCAATAGTTTCTATTATTTAAAAATAAAGTTAGTTGCATATCCTTTACATGATTTCTCAGTCAACCCCAACATTTTTTGGCTGTTTGTGATTTCTAGGCAAGTTTGCATTCAGTAGTTTTCCATTTCTTTCTGAACAATCAGCACTTATACCATTGTATGAAAACCAGCACAAGGCTGTCTGCTTCCACTTGCCTGCAGCTGTGTTTGGAAGGTGGTATGCAGGATTGTGAATTGCATTTGTAACCCCTTCGCCATGGCATCGGTTTTCTATTATACACCCCCCCCCCCCCCCATTATAACTAATAACTAATGATCTCATAGGTAAAATAAAACTGAAGCTCAAGAGATATATATAACAGAAAGATTTCATTTTGAATTTACGATTACTGTTGGGTTAACTGATGCTCCACATTCGAACAATATCATTGGCTATGTGTTTTAAGTATTTCAGCCAAAGTATTATTCATTTATTCACAAGATGCAGCGAAATATGCCAGGCAATAAATTGTGCAGCATATTGTTTGTGACGTCTGTGTTTAAATTCACAAAGGGAATACAATGCTTTTAATTTCTGAAGAATAATTTTTATTTTAAGCCTCATCACACACCATCTAAGATTGTAGCCGGTTCAACAGGTTTTGAGACCTAGATGCTGAATGCCAGCTTACACACGAATTTATATTTGTTTATGAGTGTGTTCCAGATGATGAGAAGAGAAGATGAGAAGAGAGACATTGGAGAACATCGTGACAACTGGAAAGATCAAGGGGAAGAGAGGCAGAGGCAGACCAAGAGAAATGATGCTGGATGGATTGAGACGGTGGCATGGAGGAATATCAGCAACAGTGTTGATCCAGAAAACCAAAGACCGAGATCTGTGGAGAGCCATGAACGCCTACGCCAGCTGGCACGGCACTTGATGATGATGATGTGTTCCAGAATTCACTGTTATTGAACAATATGAAGCCAGAATGCACGAACATTACATCCCAACAAGCTTACCAGTTTTCTGATAAAAGCTGTGTTCTTTTTCAAGCTGGAGTCCAATTTACTGAAGAATGACTCATCTGGTCGGTTTTCTATCGTATGCAAAAATAAATAAATATTTTAATTCTTACAATTATATAACAAATTTTATGTATTACAATTATTAGGCTCAAAAATGCAATGTTAAACCTACCTCCCTTGTTTAATTATACGAGAATGTAAATAATAAAATCCGAAAAATGGAATCAGCATGGCTGAATGGATAAGAGTGCTAGCTCTTAAACTTCTGGTGTGCAGATGCCGAGTTAACGGGTTCAACCTCCAAACCGGTCAGTTGGACAAAAATGTTGACTTCTCGTCGCTTGACTTGGAGACGTAATTTAGTAGCACCTCAGAAGTCGGAGTGTGTTCGCCTGATGGACACTGGTAATAAGGAAAACTAATCCAAAGGCAAAAATCAATCCAGTGCACAAGTAGTAGTAGCATATGTATGGCCTACGCTTGAGTTCAAAGTGAGCAATCAGAAAAAATAAATCAGAAATGGTCATTATGCACACGGGTAAAGACAATTGACAGAAATCATGTTTAAAACTTTGAGTCTTAATAGGGGAAGTTAATAAGGAAGCCACAAATGGCTGTAGAAAACAACTAAATATGATAACAACTTGAAACCAGTTTTTTGTTTAATACATATATTGTCCCTTTATTTCTCAACATAATTTCCACCAACACTGATGCACTTATGCCATCGTTTTATCAGTACTCCCAAACCGGCTGCATAGAACTGCGTGCTCTGTTTTCTAAACCACGTTTTCACTTCACATGCAACTTCGGCATCATTCGCGAAATGTCTCCCACCAAGGTGGGTTTTTCAGTGTTTATGCTGACAAATGTTTGTCCTGTAAAGCGGTGCATAGGTGGGTAGAAAAAGTTACGAGGGCGAGTCAATATGTAAGTCACAGTTTTGTCGGATGGCAAGTAAATTAAAACAAAGCACGCAGTTCTATGCGGCCGGTTTGGGAGGACTGATAAAACGATGGGATAAATGTATCAATGTTGGTGGAAATTATGTTGAGAAATAAAGGGACATTGTATGTATAAAAATAAACTGGTTTCAAGTTGTTATAATAATGAGTTATTTTTTATTAGTTATTTTTCTACAGCCATTTGTGGCTTACTTATTAACTTACCCTCGTAATTAGCCTATCTTTAGTGTCCAAACCATAAGGAAAAGATCAATGGAATTTATGGGGCTTATCAACTATCACCCATAATGAAACATCCAAATATACCTATGCCCGCAAAATGACAACAGATAATAAATAACATATTTAAACCAACTTTATACTATCAATGTCAAACTTGGACATAACTTATGCAAAATCAACACCTGTGAGATGAGATGCTTCAAAAGAGCTGCAAACTATCCGAGACCGAATAAGAAATGATGTTATCAGATATACTATGAGATACAAGGACAGTTGCTAGAAAACATCATAGCCATGAACCATTTGAGCCAAAGTGTAATAAGAACACAAGAGGATATATCAGATAAGTTCACAGTCAATACAGGCGTGAGACAGGGATGTGTGCTCTCTCCTCTGCTATTTAATATCTACATAGACAGAATATCCAAAGAAGCAAGCCTTGACAGAACAGATTCAGAAATTGTTAACTCTTTGCTTCAAATGAAACAACAGATTCACTCGCAATAAATGGACTTTTTTTTTTGCAGATGATCAGTGTCTGTTTCATAGTGACGAGGGCAGACTGCAAAATCATATTAATAAGCTGCGTGAGTTCAACATGCAGCAGATACAATATGAATATAAATACAGCCAAAACTGAAGTAATGCAAGTTAGCAGATCTCCTGGTCCACTAAGTATACTGATAAATAGCACATCTCTGAAACAAGTTAAAGAATTCAAATATCTTGGAAGTATGATCACAGAAGATGGCAGAGTAGACAGGGAAATAGAAATCAGATGTCAAAAAGCAAGTGTGCTTATATATCAACTATCACCCATACTGAAACATTCAAAAATACCTATGTCCTCAAAACAAGAGTTAATAAATAGCATACTCACACCAATCGTATGCTAACATTGTCAAACTTGGACATTATCCAAATCACACTTATGGAAAACCAACACCTGTGAGATGAGATGCTTGAGGAGAGCTGCCAACTTAACTATCCGAGACAGAATAAGAAATGATGTTATCAGACAGACAGTGGCATCAACACCTTGTGCCACATTTATTGAAAGTCAGAAGATCAAATAGTTTAGGCCATCTCGTTAGAATGCAACACCATCAACTACCAGCACAGGCCCTTCATCAAAGATCTGCTATCAGAAGAAGAGGACGCCTAGAAGAAAATGAGTTGACGACATCAAAGTCCAATACACCTCACATTATAAAAACAAGGTCTTTACTTTTACAACTGTAGTTGTGCTGCCTCAAAGGGACATGCTTCTGATCTACAGTCTGAAAGTTACACAATAAAGTAGTATCTTCAGGCATAGCAAACGGGATTACAGTGCACTGATGGCGAGGTAGCTGGTGGTAAGGTAGAGGGTTCAATCCCTACATAGGTACTGAGTTAAAAAGTTGACGTTTCGTCCTTGACTTTGGGATATAAATTACAAGTACCACAGAAGTAGGAGTTGGTTCGCCTGATGACGAGAGAGACAGGTGATACGGAATGTTAGCCCGCACACAAAAATCAGTGCAGTGTGGACTACACTTGAGTTTAAAGCGAGCGAACAAAAAAAAGCAACAACAACAAAATTATATGGCATAAAAAATACATTCACACAATGCTTGACTCTGGCGAAAGGCCATGAGATACCTCACCTGGGGGTGAATCTATGCAGATCTGAACAGAAATTGAGCAAGCTAGTTGCCATCTTCACAGTGGGCAGATAGTTCAATGTGGGTGTGAAACAAGCAGCAAGTACACAAAGGAACTTCTAAGCAAAGAAAAATTCTTGATGTGTAAAACATGCAAATGAATACGACTATGATATTACCTGGTGCTGCCAAGTTTACGACTCTCGCCTCTGATTTGCTGTTATTCCTGTCTATAGTCTCCGTTATGTAGTCGGTCAGCATTTTCTAAGGATGGGAACACATCAAGAATTACAGCAACATATACAGCATCAAAACTCAGTTTTTTAATATGTTAGCAAGATACCTTACTTGGGAAGTCGTAGCATAGCGGCTAGCATATTTGCCAGCTGGTCCAATGGCCATGGGATCAAGTCCCCATCAAGATGGAGATTTTTAAAATTGACCTTGGCTCCCTGATCAACCCAGCCTAAAATTGATACCAGGAAATGTTGGAAGGCAAAGTGACCGGCATGATACTGATCACACAACCCATCAAGTGCCTACACAACTATGGAGCTAGCACCAGATACCCATTGTGCTACAAGGCATGGAAAGGGGTCCTTGACTATTTTGTTGAAGGGTCCTTGACTATTTTTTGGTATCTTACCTGTTCTGAAGGAGGCTCAGACACAAACACACCATATCACAGATTTCAGAAAGAGGTATCTGACACTTCTGAGAGTGAAACCTGATTTGATACATATACCACAAAAGATCTCAACATAGAGCCATAGGAAGACCACGAAAATGATGGATAGAAAACATCCAGAGAACGATAAACAAACATGTCTTATATTTTTCATATCCAATTTGTTCTGAAAGAAAGAGGCTCAGATACAAACACACTGTATCATAAACATCAGAAAGAGGCAGCTGACATTTATGGTCATATTATGAGAATGAAACCTGACTCAATACTAAACCAAAGCATACAACCATAAAAGATCTGAACATGGAACCATGGGAATACCATGATAATGATGGATAGATAATACAAAGAGAACTCTAAACAAACATGGATACACATCTGGTCTCGAAATGCAAGCTTAGGCTCCCCATACCCTACACTTAATAGTAAGTGCTAACTCTGAAGTCGGGGTGGCTTCACCTGATGGTGAGGACACTGGTAATAGGCAAAGCTAATCCACACGCAAAAATCAGTCGAGTGTACTAGAAATAGTAGCACGTGTATGGACTACGCTTGAGTTCAAAGCAAGCGAATGTAAAAATAAAATGGTAAGTGTGGATTAGCAGAAGAGACATCATCCACCCAGGGCTAGACACAAGACATCATCCACCTGGGGCTAGACACAAGACATCATCCACCTGGGGCCAGACACAAGACATCATCCACCTGGGGCCAGACACAAGACATCATCCACCGGGGCCAGACACAAGACATCATCCACCCGGGGCTAGACACAAGACATCATCCACCCGGGGCCAGACACAAGACATCATCCACCCGGGGCCAGACACAAGACATCATCCACCCGGGGCCAGACACAAGACATCATTCACCCGTGGCCAGACACAAGACATCATCCACCCGGGGCCAGACACAAGACATCATCCACCCGGGGCCAGACACAAGACATCATCCACCTGGGGCTAGACACAAGACATCATCCACCTGGGGCTAGACACAAGACATCATCCACCTGGGGCTAGACACAAGACATCATCCACCTGGGGCTAGACACAAGACATCATCCACCTGGGGCTAGACACAAGACATCATCCACCTGGGGCTAGACACAAGACATCATCCACCTGGGGCTAGACACATCATCCACCTGGGGCTAGACACATCATCCACCTGTGGCTAGACACAAGTCATCATCAATATGTGCCGATGATGGGTGGGTGGGTGGGTGGGTGGGTGGTGGTGGTGGTGATGATGATGATGATATTTTATTTGACATTCCAACATAAGATTCTAATATTCTGGGAATATGTCTATTTGACATTTCAATATAACTTTTACCATTCCAGAACTGCATCTTAATTGACATTATAAAATAGATTTATGCTATTCTAAAACTGTACCATATCTGACATTCTAATATAGATTAAAATATTCCAGAACTTTACCTAATTTGATATTCCAAAGAAGATTCTAATATTCTAAAGTGTTACGTGTTGTGATATTCCAATGAAGATTCTAATATTATAGAACATTACCTAATGTGATATTCCAATGAAGATTCCTATGTGCTAGGACTATTTCTCATGACATTCCAAAGAAGAATGTAATGTGCTAGGACTATATTGTATATGGTATTCTTAAAATATTCTAATGTGCTAGGACTATACCTTATACAGCATTTCAATGAAGTTTTAATTATACTATGAATGTACGTGAAAATATACAAGCATATATAACAATACATCTTACCAATTCCTCTTCCTTTTTCCTTAACGCATCTTCTTCAGCTTTCCTCTGCAAACACAAAAACTCATCATTGAATATGACACTCACAATAACTCAGTCACATAACTGTACTTGGAGATAACAATCAACTGCTTGATCTTAACCATTTACAGGGCAAAACGTCCATTTGCGGCCGATCGCTTAAACGAGCAGATCGTCTGAAACCGCCCAATACTATTACGCATTGTAAAAACGCGATCTCTCGGCTTTCCGACACTTCCGACGGCTACTTTCGCTTTCGCCGATAGCTTGACAACGTGGCCGCCATTTGTAAGCACCTACTATGAATTTGAACTAACTTTTATGGACTTTTTTTGATAGTTTTTGGGATTTTTATGCTTAGTTTTTCAAAATGGATTTCGGCGATTCTTCAAGTGATAGCTGAGATTTCGCTAGGTTCAATTTAAGTGACATTAAAGGGCACGAAGTTGACTATTAATCGCAGCTAGATATCATTATTATCAGTGAAAAGCATTACTTTGCATTAGCAGTCATGAGTCGGACTTTAAAGAAAGTGATTATGATTCTGAAAATGTGTTTGTAAATTGCCGTATAGATGACGGAAAATCACAAACAACAAGCTGTATTTCGTAAATATTTGTGTTCATATATGGATTACCGACAACAATCACATGAGTAACATATTCTGCATGCTTTTCCCTTCATTGTGTTGTTTAGTTAACTAAAATCGGTTGAATAACACCTTATCTGTGTTTTTACTATTGCAACCCGAAATTTTACCGAACCTGAAAAAATCTTGCTAAAAAACGGACAAGCGTCTGCCCTGTAAAGGGTTAAACTTGTGCCATGCAGATGCCGGGGTAATGGGTTAAACACTTACACCAGTCAGTTGGACATTTAAAAATGCTGACTTCGCGTTCTTAACTTGGGGAGTAGTAAATTACATGTACCTCAGAAGTCGGAGTGGGTTCGCCTGACTGCGAAGGACACTGGTAATAGGGAAAGCTAATCCACACAAAAATCAATCCAATGCACTAGAAGCAGTAGGACGAGTATGGACTATGCTTGAGTTCAAAACGAGTAAGCGCAAACAACAAAACTGCCAATGGGGTTGAAAGTGTTAAGTCTTCACATATTCTAGGTCACAGTATAATGAGACAGGGTGACCAGTTCCTTTCTTTACCATCTTTCCTTTCCAGACAATTCAAAGAAAATTCTGAAAATTGTCTGGAACCAATTTGGCAAGACTTGGTTGACCTCAGAGCCATACTGGTTGGAAGAGATAATCTACCACTGCTGGCGATTGAACCAGGACCAATGTCTTGGTAGGCAAGCACACTAACTACTATGCAACTGTGGATTCATGTCCTCAGGATGGAAATGCATAGACAGGCAGACGAAGAGGAATCAGATGAAGAGGAATCAGAAGAACAGTATTACAGTAGACGGTACTGCCTGCTTCTGTTAGCACTGAATGTTGGGCAGTTCTCACCAAACCCGACACCCCACATTGCATCAATGGCTTCGGGCAGATAAGCGCAATTGGGAAGCACAAGCTTTAGCCTGGTACGGGGAAATGTAACCTAATGACTAAATGTCATGGCAGGGCAGTCAAGACTCTAAGCCTTGGTCAACAACTGGTCTAGGATGGAAGCTCCAGCAGGCTATACCCCAGGTCCCCATCAGATGTATTGACGTTACATTTCCTCTGCAGTAAACTAGGCAGACTGAGAGAGGAATCATATTGTTTGGGCAACACATGGTCTCTACAATTCATCTTGGTTTTGTGCCATGTACAGGCTATTATGCCTTTTTTATTTTAAGCACAATGTAACTATCATCTGTTAAGATGGCAAGGTGCCAGTACACTTATAATAGGACTACCACTGTTTCAAACAGAAAAACAACTCATTTCAGTACCTTCTCTTCTTCTTCTTTTCTTTGCTTTTCCTCTGCTTCTTCTCGCTTTTTATTTTCCTCAAGCTGAAGTTTCTCTTCCTCGGTCAACTGTTTTTCCTCCTCAACAGGTTTCATTCTGGTGTCTTCTTTCTTCGCTAGTGATGTCTCAGGTTTCGGAAGTCGCTTCTGATCCTCCTGGCGGAGTGTTGTCTTTCCATCTTTACTTGGTAGCCTTGTGTCTTTGCTGATCGGTTTTCTTAAAGTATGAAACATGTCAATTAAAAGCATGTTAAAAAGCAAAATGTTGTAGATAAAAGTAAAATTAACATGCCAATTAAATACAAGTTGTTTTTTTTTAAAAGCAATAAATGTAATTAGCAGTCCCAATTTCGAAACCATACAACTCTCTCCAAACCATAAAACTCTCATCTCCTATATTTTCAGGGGCTTCCCTGTAAAGGTTAAGGGACACTGTTAAATAGGAGACAGGCTTAAGATATCATGATTTCCAGCATGAGAATGGAGGTGGAGGCTGTAATGGTGGTTTCCAGTGGCTGAAGAGTTGATCAGAATGATAGCATGCTATGTCAAATAGACATAGGTATGTTCTGTGTAGAGGGGTTTGCATTGCTCAAAAAGACAAACGTCTAGAGCATATGAATTGTCTGCCCTGTACATATGGGTGTGTGAGAAAATGAACAGGCTGGCAGAGTGGTTGATACTGTTCCTTTGGGCAGAGAGCAAGATTATGACAAGATTGATGTGGTGAAGGCTCTCTGCGATTGAGTGGAAAGTGCAGCAAAACACAGGACTCCCATCTGTAGAGGTTGATTCAGTGAGGGATGAGCAGAGGGCCTGCATGACAGGCAGATGTTCAGTCAGGATGCCACTGGTACCATCAGCATGGGAACTCTTCGTTGGCTACTGAAGGGGACAGAGCATGAGTGGGATTTTGACAGATATGAAGGAATTCTTCATTTCATATTTAATCTCCAGTCTCTAGCAAATGCTTCAAGACATAAAACTGGTGCATTTTAAGAGGTACTTTTTGTTGTGTTTGCTAATGGAATTGGCATTCCTTTCTCGGATACTTTGGTAGAGGGATAGAATGTTATTGTCTGTGCATATACTAGACTACAGAGCCCAGCAACAAGCAGAAACATTTAGATGGCTGGCAGACCACATCCCATTTATGAGAGGTTTAGTGGTCTTAGAAGGGGAAGACTAAAGTGAAACAACTTTGGGAAATCTGCAAAAAGAAAGATCAGGAAAGATCCTTTCCTTAACACATCAATAGCCAAATCCATCTACAATGCACACAGATTCCCAGCTTGGACACAACAGTACCTCCTGAGATGATAGCAAACACTTCTGGTATTATGAAAAAGAACTCTCACAAGGCAACAGAAAGCAAAAACACAGCCCTAAACTACACAGGCTGCAAAACAACTATCCCAAAAATGAAGACAATGGAATGTAAGAAATGGATGGCAGAAGACATCTTGAAACTCATGGAAATAATAAGAAATAACCAAAATAACCATGAAAAATATTAAGAGATTCACTGGAAAAGTAGGAAATTGTGAAAATAGGCAAAGTAAGCATTGCTTGAGGGAAATTGAAAACCAACGCAACACCCGAAATACCAAATGAATGCACAACCATAAACTACACAGAAAAACATTTCCCGAGCAGCACCTGGACAAATATGCGTGGATCAGCAAACAAACTCAACAGCAAATGGAGTTGGAAAAAAATTCTCCTAAATCTAAACTAAAAGAGAAAACAGTCAGTGGAATCTGGAAAATTCTCCAGTAATTTCAGAATAGAGGCAGACATTTTGAAAACAGGCAGCAATGCTGTTTACAGAGGAAAAGAAACAGAAACACTTAGCTCTCTTCACAGATGCATAATCAGCTGTCTTCATACTGAAGAGCAAAAACAGTGCAGAACAAGTAGATCTAAGAGCAGCACTTCATGGACTATGTCAGAAATCCATTGTGTGAGGGTGAGACAATAAGTAAGTCACACAGTTCTGTGGGATGGCAGGTAAATGCAGTTGGTGTTTTCTACAGGTGTCATTAGGTGACAGCAACATCAAACTTTATATTCCCGTTCGTCAGGTGGCGCTAGGTGTCTCATGCGCAGCACATAAACAAAATGGTGACTGTATTTACGGAGTGTACACCAAAGAGCAATGTGCTGTTATGTGTTTTTTGTGGGCAAAAGAAATGCCTGCAAAGGACATTCATAAGGAAATGCTTCCTGTTTATGCTGAATCATACTGTGAAGTTCTATCGATGCTTCATGATGCAATTCGAAGAAAACGTCCAGGACTGCTGACTAGAGGAGCGTTGCTTCTTCATGACAATGCCAGACCACAAACGGCTCGATTAACTCAGTAGAAAATTATATAACTAAGGTGGAAAGTTCTGGAACATCCACCTTACAGCCCTGACTTAGCCCCTAGCGATTTCCACCTGTCTGGTCCACTGAAAACCCACCTTGGCGGGAGACATTTCGCGAATGATGCTAAGTTGAATGTGAAGTGAAAACATGGTTTAGAAAACAGAGCATGCAGTTCCATGCAGCCGGTTTGGGAGGACTGATAAAACGATGGGATAAGTGCATAAGGGGTGGAAATTAAGTTGAGAAATAAAGGGACAATGTATATCATATTTAGTTATTTTTCTACAGCCATTTGTGACTTACTTATTGACTTCCCCGCGTAAAAAAAAGGAACAAAGAAGTAATGTAAAATTGACTGCTACTTTCTTACAATACATTTAGATTGACGTCTAAAGCTGTATGAAGAAGAGCTATAGGAAGGTCAAGAAATTATATCTAGATTCTATCAAGGATATATTACACAATATATTAAGTCAGGTCTTAGTCAGATATGACTGAGCTACCGTATAACAGTAGACGGTACTACCTGGTTTCTGTTAGCGCAGAACGTTGGGCGGCGCTTACCAAACCTGACACCCCACATTGTGCCAACGGCTTCGGGCGGAAGAGCGCAATTGGGAGGGTACAAGCCTTACCCTGGTGCGAGGAAATGCAAGCTAAAGACAAAATTGTCATGGCAGGGCAGACCAGGCCCTAAGCCTTGGTTGGCGACTGGTCTAGGACCGAAGCTCCGACAGGCGGACAGTTAGAGCATTGCTTTGCTGATCCGGCAGCTTCTGCAGCTTGTCTTGTTCCAGATGTAGGGGTGTTACCTTTCCTCTGGAGTGAACTAGGCAGGCCGAGAGAGGGATCATGCTGCATGGGCAACACATGATCTCTATATTTTAGCCCAGGCTTTGTGCTATGGAGAGGCAGAAAAGTCACACACCAAGCGTTTGAGACGTAAGATGGTGCATGATGGTGGAAATGACCACGTGTTCAGATGCACCCACTGTGAACGGACATTTACAGCGCAAATTGGCCTTATCAGTCACACTCGCTACCGCCATAGTTAAAAGTTATTATGCCTTTTTAAAGCACAAACTATCGTCTGTCAAGACGGCAAGGTGCCAATGGTATATTACACAAACAAATAATGCAGCCCAGATTACACATCTGACTCAAGATCAAAAACTACAGCTTGACTTATGGCGAATGACAAATGTAGATCACAAGCCATTGTCCAAATGCTCACAAATAATATAGTGGAACTAATCCCATGTCACATATGGCAGTTTGAATATGAAGTAAAAGACCATCCTATATCCAGAGTCATGGCATTGGAGGTGAAGTGACCAGCTCTCTTCCTTGCTCCTATGATAAAGGTCATTCCCTGGTAGATACCGCTGCAAAGATACCAAACATACTAGGACACAGCATTAAGACGTGAACCACAGACCATTATGTTGGTCAATAACCCCAAAACCATCCGGCTATCATTGTTTCTATCCTACATTAAGTAAATGAGCTGGCCTCATATTTGTATAGACTAATAGACACTTAATGGGTGATGTAGTCAATATGACATCGGCATAAGGAATACATTCAGACAATGCTTGGCTCCGAGGAAAGGTCATGAGATGCCTCATCTGGAGCTGAATCTGTGAGATCCGAACAGAAAATGCTGCCTTTATTTTCCAGAAAATGTCTTGGTACTCAAGTTAGACTAGGTCGACCTGAGAGCCAAAGGCAATTTTGTAAAATCCACCTCAATGGAGATTCGAACACATGACCAGCATACATCAAGGGTTTATGCTAGGCACAGCCCTGTCACAGCTCCCTATCCTATAATGGCCTAAATAATCAATAAGCACAAAAAAGTCGCTTAAAAGTCGACAGGGTCAACTTCACTGCACCGGGTTTTTATCCCATATGGCTCGGCCTCTTTCCGCAGCGCGGAAAGCGTCGCACAAAGCACAAACTCCTTAGCTCTAACGACAACCCACAGGAGTCTTCAAAAAATTTCACTCGTGAACCAAAGGATGCGGCCCGGAATCGAACCCACAACCTTCAGAGCCCGAGTAAAACGGCTTGACCACTTTGCCATGAAGACTCCCAAATGAGCATAGTGGAGTTTCCAGGCATTTAAATTCAGCTTCCGGCAGGTCAGTCATATGAGTGTAAAATTAATGTTCAGTTTCATTACGAACACAAACTGTAATGCAATGTTTAAGGTGACAATTTTTATACACAGCATATTAATCAAGTTTATAATTCCATAAGCACTTTTGGAACACCCTTACAAAAATTGAAGATAACCTCATCAATCAAGGCATAGCTCTGAAGGAAGAATAAACTGCTATACCTGTCTCCCCTTTTGTCCCTGTCTCTGTCTCCTCTATATCCATATTTTTCATCACCATCCACCCTTTCTCGTCTTTCATTTCTCTCCGATCTGTCGCCTCTCTGGTCCCCTCTGTCAGAATATTTGGGCCGGTCACTGCTTCTACCACTGCCTCTCCCGCTTGCTCCATATCCTCGCTGCTGACTTGAGCCATATCTAAAACAACCAAATGTGCAAAACACAATGTTAAGCAGAAGAGCTGATTCGGAACATTAAAGACCGAGATATGGGGGGAGGCATAAACACCTACCCAGATGGCTGGGCACATGATGATGATGAATGTTATGCATATCAACAGAATTGATACTGGGCGCCAAGGTCCAAGATCTGTGGAAAGCCTATACTATTTGCCACAACATCATATGATGACGACGACGACGAGGATGACGACGACGAAAACAATGACGACGATGATGATGAATGTTAAGTATGAGTTATTATCACTGACCACAACTTTTTCAAAACTCTTTCTGACCCAAGTAGTAGTTTCTTTAACTTGTTATATCCCAAACCCGGGGTGGTTAACACGGTCAACAAATCCCTAAAGAAGTCGGATGTGTCGACTGAAAAGTGCAAATATTGCAGCTTTGCTGTAAATGGGTACAACACAATTACGTTCAAAATAACATTCCATACGAACGCAGAAGAAGAAGATATCCCAAACTGCTGTTACTTTAAAGTAATGGGTCTGAAGAAGTTATAATAATAACAATCTACAACAGAAGAATATCTCAACCTGTACAAAACTTACAGCTGCAAAATACAACCAGTCATAAACAAGTCTAAACAAAGGACTTGGGAAGGGTTGGCTGAGGGTCAATGCTCCACTGGAAGATGAAAGGCAGAAGAAGCAAAAAGGACACAAGGAGTTACAGTAACAATTAGGGTTAATGTAACAATATGGTGAGGAATCAGAAGGTAAGAAAATCATGGAATAACAAAGGACACAAGGTAAGTTGAGTTCAACCCTTTTCCCAAGTCTTGAGTATTAGGTATATAGTCATTCATCATGTGCCATGCCGATACACATTGGCAGTCATGTTTTGCTATCTCACACAATCACCAGAGTCGTGGATCAGCTCTGTGTTCTTGTCTCGACCATACCACATGGTCAAGCCATACAGATATTTACTTCTCTGCCTTCCCCCTTGTTCTGTTCCCATCAATCTTGCTAGTTGTCACCAAGTTCTTCAATTTATTGTTTCTAATAACATGTCCAAAACGTCTAATTTCTGTAATCAGTTTACGGTTTTCATTTTCTCTTGTAGGACTTGGTCATTGGTTTTTCTGTCTGTCCAAAGTAATCTTTATATTTTCCCCAGAAACCACACTTCCACTGCCATTAGATGTTTTTCAGCTTGTCTGCTCATTGTCCAAGGTTCACATCCACACAATAGCACAGGTATATTGTGCCAACCCCATACTTTTATAGACCAATCAGTAAATGATTTGTGATGTGGTCATACCACACCAGCTGCCTTCCTCTCCCGGAACATGTCCGGGCATGCAGTTTAGCTTGAGTCAACCTGGGAGTGCAGGTTTATATTTTTAAAGTCCCCACCTTGGTGAGGCTTTTAACACATGCCCAAATACCAGTCCCTGGTATTGGCTCCTTGTCACAAAAACTTACAAATATCAGCCAAAAAATATACTGGCCTGTTGTCACAAACATAAATGTCAGCCCCAAATACTGGTCACTTGTTACAAATACTTAAAAATATCAGCCACAAACAAATACTGGTCTTTAGTCACAAACTGAAATATCAATTGCAAAAAACAGGTCTCCTATCACAAATACTTAGAATTATCAGTCACACATACTGGTCTCCTGTCACAAACAGAAATATCAGCTCTAAATATTGGACTCTAGTCACATAAAGAAATATCAGATCCCAAAACTAATCACATTTCACATTAAGAAATATCAGCTCCAAGTACTAGTCTCTTGTCACAAACCTACACAAAGGCTTTCAATAGAGTAAGGCATATCAGCATGGTAGATATGCTTGCAGATCTACAAATTGATGGGAAAGACAACAGACATAAAAAACATATACTGGAAACAACAAGTCTCCATAAGGATTGGTAATGAAGTGGGACAATATTAGCCTATTAAGAGAGGTGTGAGACAGGGATGTGTAATGTCTCCAGATCTTTTTTTGCCTAAATAGTGAATATATTTTCAGAAATGTAGAAGATATAAATGGAATCATCATTGGAGGACGAAACATCAATAACATTAGATATGCAGATGACACGGTATTGATTGCAGACAAAGAGCAGGATCTGCAAAAATTAGTAGATGCGGTTGTTGCACACAGTGAGCAACTGGGATTAGAATTAAATTGTAAAAAGACACGGATTATGGTCGTCACTAGGAAGAACGAAATACCACAATGTATTATACAAGTAAATGGGAATATTCTTCAAGAAGTTAATCTGTACAATTATCTCAGAACAGTCATAACATCTGATGGGAAATGCCTTGAAGAGATTAGATCAAGAATTGCCATGGCGAAAGCAGCCTTTAGCAAGATGAAAAACATACTGACCTATAAAAAGATGTCAACTGAAAAGAGAAGAGTGTTGAGGGGATACATAGAGCCTGTACTTTTGTGTGGATGTGAAACTTGGACAATGAGCAGTCAAGCTGAAAACACCTGATGGCTGTAGAAATGTGGTTTCTGAGGAGAATGCAAAGAATACCATGGACAGACAGAAAAACCAATGACCAAGTATTACAAGAAATAAATGAAAATCATAAATTGATTAGAGGAATTAGGCGCAGACAGTCAAAATTCTTTGGACATATAAGAAGAAATGGATTGGAGAACTTAGTGATAACTGGCAAGATTGAAGGGAACAGAGCAAGGGGAAGACCGAGAAGTAAATACCTGGATGGCTTGGCCACATGGCATGGTCGAGAGTAACACTGAGCTGATCCAAAACTCTGGTGATCGAGTGAAATGGTGAGTCATGGCCAGCGACGCTTTCCAGCATGGCACATGATGGATGGATGGATGTCACAAACGCTTAGAAATATCAGCCACACATACTGTCTCCTATCACAAACACTTATAAATATCAGACAAACATACTGGTGTCCTACCATAAACATTTAGAAATAGCCATAAACACTGGCCTTTAAGAACACAAGGCTACTTCAGTTAGCAGCTGCCAAGCATTGTACTGGCTATACTCTATATATGAGAGATAACCAGCTGTTGCCTTACCAAAGAATGTGAACCCTTGTCTCTAGACTTGAGAGAGCAGGATTCTAATTGCTAAGCCAACTTTTCTTCAATCAAGGTTAAAATGCACAACAAAGATTATTGTCAAATTATTGTTACCTGTTTTTATCAGATTCCGGGCAAAACCCATCTCCCTCTCCTAACTGCAGATCATCTCTCTTCCTTCTACTGCCCATGTCTGACTTTGAGCTGTCCATAATCTGTACGCTGTGTCATAAAGCTGATAAAGTCACCACTAGTACATCTCTGGGTTTCACATAATGCTGCTGCCAAAACAGAAGTGATGAATTTGTTTTAAAAAAAAAGAATAACACTATGAAATGTGTTGTAATAGTTTGTGAAATGTGCTGTACCGTAATTTATATTACATAATATATAGCAGATGGTCTCCCTGGTGAAGAAGTTAAGGATGCTGTTCATAATATCATATACCCACATTCAAAACACAGCGTGAGATTTGGCAGCAGATTGCGTCGCACTGGTTTCTTATGGAAAGATATGTGAGCCAGTCATTCAGAAAGCAATGGCAAACTCCTAAACGTAAAATTTTGCCAAGACACCAACAACAGCTGAAAAATGCTGGTGTTGACTGCAATGTCCTGTAAAAAGGATATGCAAAGAATATATATATATATATCAACATAGCTGGTGTTTTATTATACACAATAGAGAATTGCATTGGTGTCATGAGGATCTGACAACTACTCATCATCTCGCTAAGTGAGAGACTGACCACCTATTCCTCCTTGCGTCCAGGCCTACAATATGTGACGACCCTAGCGTACCACAGATCCATAACAGCAAACTGCTTCAGGACAAATTTATTTGTGATTTTGTAATATATAGTTACAATATGCGGAAATTATTGTTAACATTCTATTAAACATACTATAATAATGTGCTATATGTAAGGTTAAAATGTTAGTTGCATATCCTTTACAGGATATCTGCAGGCAACACCAGCATTTTTTGCTGTTTTTGAAGTCTTGGTAAGTTTACGTTCAGTAGTCTGCCATTGCTTTCTGAACGACCGGCATCCATACCATTTAGTAAAAAACCAGCGCAACATTGTCTGCTGCCAAATTGTGCACAGCTGTGTTTCGACCGCAGGTATATGGGATCACGAACTGCGTCCGTAACCCCTTCGTCACGGAAAACAGCATATATATGGTAACAAGTAAAATGTACAATAAAATTGAATTAAATGTATTGTAACTGTATAAAATATTAAAAGTATGTGAAGTATGAGAGAATTACTTCACGAAAGACAATGGAGATAGAGGCAGCCACTACTGAATGAAATATATTGTAACTCCAGTAGTGTGTATGTGTTACATCCTTGGTCTGTCGACTGTTGCTGGTAGGCACAAGGTGATGCAAGCGAAGGCATACCTCAGAGTAGCTGCAGACACAGATCACCCGTTGCATGAGGCGCTGGACATAGTTAAGGGTCAGAGACTGATAAGAGGGAAATCATGGATGGCTCAGGCGGAGGATACGATCAGACAGGTGTGCCCCTTGGAGAACATCAGGCGAGGAGAGGAGTGAGTTAGAGTGCCAGCCGTGCAGTCAGACTTGTGCAGAGTTATAATCACATTGAGCAGGGAGTGCAGGGAGTGGCCAGCAGGGGCCACGGAAGTGGAAATTCAGCAAATAATTCAGAAAATTCTAACCCGGGTGATGTGATTATCTACACGGATGGGTCGGTGTTGAGAGGTAGGAGAAGTGCTTGGGGGTTCTTGGCAAAAACTAATGGTCGGCGTTTGGTGCAGGAGAGCCTGGCGTATGATGACACTACATCTAGCTTAAGAATGGAGGTGGAGGCGGTCAGTGCAGCTTTCCGCTGGATAGAAAACACAATACATACACATATTGTGATTGTAACTGACTCAGAAAGCATGCTGAGAAGGGTGAGAACAGGCAAACTTCGTGCAGAGTGGCTTGCTTCGCTTCAGAGGTCACGGGTAGCAAGCATCACCTGGATCTTTTCTCCTGGGCATGCCAGTGTGCTGGGGAATGAACAGGCTGGACAGATTGGCTGGCTCGGCAGAACTTGGTGGAGTATTGATGCATGACAAGGCAGATGTGGTTGTGGCCTTGTGGGAGCACGTGTACACCTCAGAGGAGCAAATGGATCACCATAGTCTGGTTAGAATGAGGCAGCGAGGAGTGACGAGGGGATCTGGCCGACGATCGACGCTCAGAGGGAATGGCGAGACAGACATATAATCAGATTGCTACTGGAACTATTAGTGTTGGAACTCTTCACTGGTTGCTGAGGATGGGGAAGAAGCGCTTATGGGAATGTCCTGAGTGCTGTGATGTCGGTTCCTAAATCAATCAATCAATCATATATTGTAACTGTGAAATATGATTTTAAATTATGTAAAATATATGAGAATGACTTTCAGGAGGCCAATGGTGACAGAGGCAGCCACTGAACTATCACAAATATAATACAGGACTCTGAGTCCTTTCACTGGAACCCACAAGGCAAGATTGATTGCGGAAAGCTTAAAAACGCACAGAAAAGAAAACTAGAAACAGATGTATTTTTTTTTCCGCTCACTAGCTTTGAACTCAAGCGATGTCCATACACACTGCCTCTAGTTGTACTGGACTGAATTTTGCATGTGGGTTAGCTTTCGCTATTAACAGTGTCCCTCACCATCAGGCAAACCCACTCCGACTTCAGAGATACTTGTAATTTATGTCCCCAAGTCAAGGTCGAGACGTCAACATTTTAGTCCAACTGTCTGGTGTGGGGGTTGAACCCCTTACCTCGGCATCAGCATACCGGATGTTTAAGAACATGTGTTCTTATCCATTTGGCCATGCTGGCCTCCACAGAGATGTTGAGTTGAGCTAAGAACAGGCATCACTGCACTCAGGACATTCCCATATGTGCTCCGTCCCCTCGTTCAACAACCAGCAAAGAGTGACACTGTTAATCGTTCCCCTCGCTATTTGATTGAAAGTTCTCCTGGTCTTCCCTCTCAGTTTTGAGATTCTGCCAGAACCCCTGCCAATCCCCTGCAATCTCATCCTTTCCACATATGAGTTAAAGGTATCGAGCACAAAGCATTCACACTGTTGCTTCGGCGATGTATAATATGGGAAGGACATGAAGCAAGCTGAAGAGAGCTTCGTGTAGTTGGCCGAGGCCTATGTTCTCTCTTACGCTCTCTCTTTCCCTCTCTTCATGGATGATGAACACATGTATCAAACACATGTCCAACCACAATCATGACATTATCAGAATAGAATCCTAGCGATTACACTAACACACCTGCTGGCCTATACTCCAATAGGGGACAATGAGTAGAAGAATAACAAGGGCTCTGAGAATAACCCTCTTGGGTCCCTGACAATTTTATGAATGCTCAGGAAATTCTTTGAGAAGGAAAGGTGGCAGGGAAGGAAACACGCCACCTGAGAGTCATTATGCCATAGCCAAGAATATGTTAATACCTAACACAAGACACCCTATGTCATTATGCCATAGCCAAGAATATGTTAATACCTAACACCCCATGTCATTATGCGATAGCCAAGAATATGTTAATACCTAACACCCCATGTCATTATGCGATAGCCAAGAATATGTTAATAACTAACACAAGACACCCTATGTCATTATGCTATTGCCAAGAATATGTTAATACCTAACACAAGACACCCTATGTCATTATGCCATTGCCAAGAATATGTTAATACCTAACACCCCATGTCATTATGCGATAGCCAAGAATATGTTAATACCTAACACCCCATGTCATTATGCCACAGCCTAGAATATGTTAATACCTAACACAAAACACCTTGTGTCATTATGCCATTGCCAAGAATATGTTAATACCTAACACAAAACACCTTGTGTCATTATGCCACAGCCAAGAATATGTTAATACCTAACACAAAACACCCCATATCATTATTCCATAACCAAGAATATGGTAATACCTAATACAAAACACCTCATGTCATTATGCCATTGCCAAGAATATGTTAATACCTAACACAAAACACCCCATGTCATTATGCCATAACCAAGAATATGTTAATACCTAACACAAAACACCTCATGTCATTATGTCATTGCCAAGAATATGTTAATACCTAACACAAAACACCCCATGCCATTATGCCATTGCCAAGAATATGTTAATACCTAACACAAAACACCCCATGTCATTAAGCCACAGCCAAGAATATGTTAATACCTAACACAAAACACCCCATGTCATTATGCCACAGCCAAGAATATGTTAATACCTAATACAAAACACCTCATGTCATTATGTCACAGCCAAGAATATGTTAATACCTAACACAAAACACCCCATATCATTATTCCATAACCAAGAATATGGTAATACCTAATACAAAACACCTCATGTCATTATGCCATTGCCAAGAATATGTTAATACCTAACACAAAACACACCATGTCATTATGCCATAACCAAGAATATGTTAATACCTAACACAAAACACCTCATGTCATTATGTCATTGCCAAGAATATGTTAATACCTAACACAAAACACCCCATGCCATTATGCCATTGCCAAGAATATGTTAATACCTAACACAAAACACCCCATGTCATTATGCCACAGCCAAGAATATGTTAATACCTAACACAAAACATCCCATGTCATTATGCCACAGCCAAGAATATGTTAATACCTAACATAAAACACCCCATGTCATTATGCCACAGCCAAGAATATGTTAATACCTAACACAAAACACCCCATGTCATTATGCCATTGCCAAGAATATGTTAATACCTAACACAAAACACCCCATGTCATTATGCCATAACCAAGAATATGTTAATACCTAACACAAAACACCCTATGCCATTATGCCATTGCCAAGAATATGTTAATACCTAACATAAAACACCTCATGTCATTATGCCATTGCCAAGAATATGTTAATACCTAACACAAAACACCCCATGTCATTATGCCATAACCAAGAATATGTTAATACCTAACACAAGACACCCCATGTCATTATGCCATAACCAAGAATATGTTAATACCTAACACAAAACACCCCATGTCATTATGCCATAACCAAGAATATGTTAATACCTAACACAAGACACCCCATGTCATGCCATAACCAAGAATATGTTAATACCTAACACAAAACACCCCATGTCATTATGCCATTGCCAAGAATATGTTAATACCTAACACAAAACACCCCATGTCATTATGCCATAACCAAGAATATGTTAATACCTAACACAAAACACCTCATGTCATTATGTCATTGCCAAGAATATGTTAATACCTAACACAAAACACCCCATGCCATTATGCCATTGCCAAGAATATGTTAATACCTAACACAAAACACCCCATGTCATTAAGCCACAGCCAAGAATATGTTAATACCTAACACAAAACACCCCATGTCATTATGCCACAGCCAAGAATATGTTAATACCTAATACAAAACACCTCATGTCATTATGTCACAGCCAAGAATATGTTAATACCTAACACAAAACACCCCATATCATTATTCCATAACCAAGAATATGGTAATACCTAATACAAAACACCTCATGTCATTATGCCATTGCCAAGAATATGTTAATACCTAACACAAAACACACCATGTCATTATGCCATAACCAAGAATATGTTAATACCTAACACAAAACACCTCATGTCATTATGTCATTGCCAAGAATATGTTAATACCTAACACAAAACACCCCATGCCATTATGCCATTGCCAAGAATATGTTAATACCTAACACAAAACACCCCATGTCATTATGCCACAGCCAAGAATATGTTAATACCTAACACAAAACATCCCATGTCATTATGCCACAGCCAAGAATATGTTAATACCTAACATAAAACACCCCATGTCATTATGCCACAGCCAAGAATATGTTAATACCTAACACAAAACACCCCATGTCATTATGCCATTGCCAAGAATATGTTAATACCTAACACAAAACACCCCATGTCATTATGCCATAACCAAGAATATGTTAATACCTAACACAAGACACCCTATGCCATTATGCCATTGCCAAGAATATGTTAATACCTAACATAAAACACCTCATGTCATTATGCCATTGCCAAGAATATGTTAATACCTAACACAAAACACCCCATGTCATTATGCCATAACCAAGAATATGTTAATACCTAACACAAGACACCCCATGTCATTATGCCATAACCAAGAATATGTTAATACCTAACACAAGACACCCCATGTCATTATGCCATAACCAAGAATATGTTAATACCTAACACAAGACACCCCATGTCATGCCATAACCAAGAATATGTTAATACCTAACACAAAACACCCCATGTCATTATGCCATTGCCAAGAATATGTTAATACCTAACACAAAACACCCCATGTCATTATGCCGTACCAAGAATATGTTAATACCTAACACAAAACACCTCATGTCATTATGCCATTGCCAAGAATATGTTAATACCTAACACAAGACACCCTATGTCATTATGCCGTAGCCAAGAATATGTTAATACCTAACACAAAACACCCCATGTCATTATGCCGCAGCCAAGAATATGTTAATACCTAACACAAAACACCTCATGTCATTATGCCATTGCCAAGAATATGTTAATACCTAACACAAGACACCCTATGTCATTATGCCATTGCCAAGAATATGTAAATACCTAACACAAGACACCCTATGTCATTATGCCATAACCAAGAATATGTTAATACCTAACACAAAACACCCCATGTCATTATGCCATTGCCAAGAATATGTTAATACCTAACACAAGACACCCTATGTCATTATGTCATAACCAAGAATATGTTAATACCTAACATAAAACACCCCATGTCATTATGCCATAACCAAGAATATGTACACAAAACACTCCATGTCATTATGCTGTAGCCAAGAATATGTTAATACCTAACACAAAACACCCCCAAAGGTAATATCTGCAATTTTACTACCTTTCCCTTTACTTATTATTATTATAAGTTAATTGCATATCATTTACAGGATGTTGCAACTTACCCAGTATTTACTGGTTGTTTGTGATATACTAAGCAATTTACTTCAGTAGACTGCCAGTGCCAGTCTCCATGGCGAAGAATTTATGAAAGCAGTTCATAATCCCGCTTACCCGTGTTCGAAACACAGCTGCGTGCAATTTGGCTGCAGACCGCGTTGCACTGGGTTTTAATGAATTGGCAAGGAAGCCAGTCATTCAAAAATCAATGGCAAACTACTGAATGTAAACTTGCCAAGACATCAACAACAGCAGTAAAATGCTGGTGTTGACAGCGATGTCCTGTAAAAAAAAAAACAAGGATATGAAGAAACAAAAAGTCTGCCAGTCTTTTCTCAATCGCTGATGCCTCATACTATGGAAAATCAAGCAAAGTGGCCTGCTTCCAAATTGCCTGCAGCCTATTTTCGAACATTTGAGTCGGTATGTCGAGGAATTGTGAAACTCTGTGGAGGTCAGCATAGCAACAAAGAAACCCAGCCATGAAAAGTGTGCCACATGATGATGGTTACATGAAAACAACACCTTCTACCAGTGATATCCTCAGTGTGTGTAGAAACCAGTTGTTACTGGATGTAACATAGTGATGTCCTCAGTGTGTGCAGAAACCAGAAGTTACTGGATGTAACATAGTGATGTCCTTACTGTGTGTAGAAACCAGTTGTTACTGGATGTAACAGTGATGTCCTCAATGTGTGTAGAAACCAGAAGTTACTGGATGTAACATAGTGATGTCCTCAGTGTGTGTAGAAACCAGTTGTTACCGGATGTAACAGTGATGTCCTCAATGTGTGTAGAAACCAGAAGTTACTGGATGTAACATAGTGATGTCCTCAATGTGTGCAGAAACCAGTTGTTACTGGATGTAACAGTGATGTCCTCAATGTGTGTAGAAACCAGTTGTTACTGGATGTAACATAGTGATGTCCTCAGTGTGTGTAGAAACCAGTTGTTACTGGATGTAACATAGTGATGTCCTCAATGTGTACAGAAACCAGAAGTTACTGGATGTAACATAGTGATGTCCTCAGTGTGTGCAGAAACCAGTTGTTATTGGATGTAACAGTGGATGTCCTCAATGTGTGCAGAAACCAGTTGTTATTGGATGTAACATAGTGATGTCCTCAGTGTGTGTAGAAACCAGTTATTACTGGATGTAACAGTGATGTCCTCAGTGTGTGTAGAAACCAGTTGTTATTGGATGTAACATAGTGATGTCCTCACTGTGTGCAGAAACCAGTTGTTATTGGATGTAACATAGTGATGTCCTCAGTGTGTGCAGAAACCAGTTGTTACTGGATGTAACATAGTGATGTCCTCACTGTGTGCAGAAACCAGTTGTTACTGGATGTAACATAGTGATGTCCTCAGTGTGTGCAGAAACCAGTTGTTATTGGATGTAACATAGTGATGTCCTCAATGTGTGTAGAAACCAGAAGTTACTGGATGTAACAGTGATGTCCTCAGTGTGTGTAGAAACCAGAAGTTGCTGGATGTAACATAGTGATGTCCTCAGTGTGTGTAGAAACCAGTTGTTACTGGATGTAACATAGTGATGTCCTCACTGTGTGCAGAAACCAGCTGTTACTGGATGTAACATAGTGATGTCCTCAGTGTGTGCAGAAACCAGTTGTTATTGGATGTAACATAGTGATGTCCTCACTGTGTGCAGAAACCAGCTGTTACTGGATGTAACATAGTGATGTCCTCAGTGTGTGCAGAAACCAGTTGTTATTGGATGTAACATAGTGATGTCCTCACTGTGTGCAGAAACCAGTTGTTACTGGATGTAACATAGTGATGTCCTCACTGTGTGTAGAAACCAGTTGTTACTGGATGTAACATAGTGATGTCCTCAATGTGTGCAGAAACCAGTTGTTATTGGATGTAACAGTGATGTCCTCAGTGTGTGCAGAAACCAGTTGCTATTGGATGTAACAGTGATGTCCTCACTGTGTGCAGAAACCAGTTGTAACTGGATGTAACATAGCGATGTCCTCAATGTGTGCAGAAACCAGTTGTTATTGGATGTAACATAGTGATGTCCTCACTGTGTGCAGAAACCAGTTGTTACTGGATGTAACATAGTGATGTCCTCAGTGTGTGTAGAAACCAGTTGTTACTGGATGTAACAGTGATGTCCTCAGTGTGTGCAGAAACCAGTTGTTATTGGATGTAACATAGTGATGTCCTCACTGTGTGCAGAAACCAGTTGTTACTGGATGTAACATAGTGATGTCCTCAGTGTGTGCAGAACCCAGTTGTTACTGGATGTAACATAGTGATCTCCTCAGTGTGTGCAGAAACCAGTTGTTACTGGATGTAACATAGTGGTGTCCTCAGTGTGTGCAGAAACCAGTTGTTACTGGATGTAACATAGTGATGTCCTCAGTGTGTGGAGAAACTAGTTGTTAGTGGATGTAACATAGTGGTGTCCTCAGTGTGTGCAGAAACCAGTTGATACTGGATGTACATAGTGATGTCCTCAGTGTGTGCAGAAACCAGTTGTTATTGGATGTAACATAGTGATGTCCTCAGTGTGTGTAGAAACCAGTTCTTACTGGATGTAACATAGTGATGTCCTCAGTGTGTGTAGAAACCAGTTGTTATTGGATGTAACATAGTGATGTCCTCAGTGTGTGTAGAAACCAGTTGTTATTGGATGTAACATAGTGATGTCCTCAGTGTGTGTAGAAACCAGTTGTTATTGGATGTAACATAGTGATGTCCTCAGTGTGTGTAGAAACCAGTTCTTACTGGATGTAACATAGTGATGTCCTCAGTGTGTGTAGAAACCAGTTGTTACTGGATGTAACATAGTGATGTCCTCAGTGTGTGTAGAAACTAGTTGTTACTGGATGTAACAGTGATGTCCTCAGTGTGTGTAGAAACCAGTTGTTACTGGATGTAACATAGTGATGTCCTCAGTGTGTGTAGAAACTAGTTGTTACTGGATGTAACATAGTGATGTCCTCAGTGTGTGTAGAAACTAGTTGTTACTGGATGTAACAGTGATGTCCTCAGTGTGTGTAGAAACCAGTTGTTACTGGATGTAACATAGTGATGTCCTCAGTGTGTGTAGAAACCAGTTGTTACTGGATGTAACATAGTGATGTCCTCAGTGTGTGTAGAAACTAGTTGTTACTGGATGTAACATAGTGATGTCCTCAGTGTGTGTAGAAACCAGTTGTTACTGGATGTAACATAGTGATGTCCTCAGTGTGTGTAGAAACTAGTTGTTACTGGATGTAACATAGTGATGACCTCAATGTGTGTAGAAACCAGTTGTTATTGGATGTAACATAGTGATGTCCTCAGTGTGTGTAGAAACCAGCTGTTACTGGATGTAACATAGTGATGACCTCAATGTGTGTAGAAACCAGTTGATACTGGATGTAACATAGTGGTGTCCTCAATGTGTGCAGAAACCAGTTGTTACTGGATGTAACATAGTGATGTCCTCAGTGTGTGTAGAAACCAGCTGTTACTGGATGTAACATAGTGATGTCCTCAGTGTGTGTAGAAACCAGTTGTTACTGGATGTAACATAATGATGTCCTCAATGTGTGTAGAAACCAGTTGATATTGGATGTAACATAGTGGTGTCCTCAATGTGTGCAGAAACCAGTTGTTATTGGATGTAACATAGTGATGTCCTCAGTGTGTGTAGAAACCAGCTGTTACTGGATGTAACATAGTGATGTCCTCAGTGTGTGTAGAAACCAGTTCTTACTGGATGTAACATAGTGATGTCCTCAGTGTGTGTAGAAACCAGTTACTGAATGTAACATGTCTTCATTTTACTTCGTACCATAAGATTACAGACAGCAACTCACTCATTTGGGGGGGGGGGGGGGGGGGGGGGGGGGGGGGGGACCATCCTGTAATCTCCAGTGAAAGTGACTTTCTGTAACTGTACACTCTCAAAGCTGTGTAGTTTATTTTGCCAACAAGAACCATAGTCCAACCAAGAAAGTGATCTACTGCTGGAATTTAGGACTAGCGTATAAAGGGACATTTGAGGATAATTTAGCCCGTTCTCAAGAGCTCATTTGTACCAACATTTTCCCCAAATTTATGTGGGTACTGTTTATGTAAATTTGTCCATTTTCAACCTGTATGAAACTGAATTTATTATGTGCTTTGTTAATATTTCTACCAAATGTATTGTGTATTTCCTTCAAGACTTACTTGTCAAGTTACTGTTATTTGTACAATGGCAATGAGTAATCAGGGCAGGAAATGGGATGTTCCCATTTAAATTACATAGATAGTGGGGAGACTGAACAACTTTTGTTACTTATAATGATGGCTGCTCTCAACATGTGGATGTACAAAATCCTTAGACTTGTACTAAACTTTGAGCCTTGTATTTAATTAAAACCCCACATAATTGAGACTGGTCAACAATTCTCATTTAACCGAGATGCTCACTTGGGGGGAAAACAGGAAGACTTGGTTGGTCAGTTTCTATATAGGTGCCTTCTCCACTAAATCCTGCCATAATAAGTACAGGTAAAATGTTATCATAATCTTAGACAAATTCTTATTAAAGTCAATTTAATATGGCATTAGTGATCATATCCAGCGATAGACAATACAAAAAATAATTCAGGAGCCATCCCCTTTTTCTCAGGAGCCACATATTTATTTTTAAGAATTGTGTTTGAAAATTCAGGTTCCAGGTGAAAATTTCCAGGCATCAAGGTGACCAAGTGTCCTATATTTGTCTACTCCTGATTTTTAACATTTTTGATAAAATTTCTTTCTAATTTTCTATTTTGTAAATTTTCATCATTGTCTGGATCAACATACATTTGTGAACAAGCATTTTCTTGCTTGAAAATTAACAAATCTAAGAATAGGTCTTTATTGTCGGACTGCACCTTGCATGCTGTCATGTGAATTTCAACAAGTAAACTTGCTCCAGATTTCAAGAATATTGTCAACAATTGCAAGCAGTTACATACATCTCATTAGAAATCAACAAATGTAGTGACAATGTCATTGGTTTGTGTCTAAATTAAAGCCACTGATCCATCCATCCATCATGTGCCATGCCGGTAAGCGTGGGCGGTCATGTTCTGCCATCTCATTCGATCACCAGAGTCGTGGATCAGCTCAGTGTTTCTGTCTCGACCATGCCACGAGGCCAAGCCATCCAGGTATTTGCTTCTAGGTCTTCCTCTTGGTCTGTTCCCTTCGATCTTACCAGTTGTCACGAAGTTCTCCAATTCATTTCTTCTCATAACATGCCCAAAAAATTTTGACTGTCTACGTCTAATATCTCTAATCAGTTTACGATCTTCATTTGTTTCTTGAAGGACTTGTTCATTGGTCTTTCTGGCTGTCCATGGTATTCTTTGCATTTTCCTCAGAAACCACATTTCTACAGCCATCAGATGTTTTTCAGCTTGACTGCTCATTGTCCAAGCTTCACATCCATATAAAAGTACAGGTTCTATGTAGCACCTCAACACTCTTTTTCTCGTTTCAATTGACATCTTTTTATTGGTCAGTATGTTTTTCATCTTGCTAAAGGCTACTTTTGCCATGGCGATTCTTGTTCTAATCTCTTCAAGGCATCTCCCATCAGATGTTATTACTGTTCCGAGATAATTGTACCTATTCACGTGTTGAAGAATATTCCCATTTACTTGTATATTACATTGTGGTATTTCGTTCTTCCTAGTGACGACCATAATCTGTGTCTTTTTACAATTTAATTCTAACCCTCGTTGTTCACATTGTTGTTTTTTTAAATATTATAATAAAAAAATTGTAAAATCTTGTTAACAAATTAGTAAAAGGTTTTGTCCATATTGTAAAATATAATGTATAAGTGTTTAAGTAAAATAAATGGTAATAATTAGTTATTTTATACTGTTTATAAATAATTCATAATTGCTTATTGTGATAGATTGCTGTAAACAAAGTGGACATAATATATGATTATATGTGCGCCCCCCCCCCCCCCCCCCCCCCCCCCCCCCCCCCCCCCCCCCCCCCCCCCCCCCCCCCCCCCCCCCCCCCCCCCCCCCCCCCCCCCCCCCCCCCCCCCCCCAATAGCTTTACATTTGTCAATATGGCCTCGTGCACAAAAAGTTTGCCCACCCCTGATCTAGACAATTAGACAACACTTATTCTGGAACATTGTTGGGCTACTAAACCGTTTAGTAAATGAAACCAAATTGCACAGAATATGGTCATGAATATGAGAAACGTTTCATTTTCATTTGAAATCACAACAGTTTAAGTTTTTAAGTTACATCGTGAATGTATTTTAATTTTATTTAAGTTCTAGAGTTTGTGCTATAAGTTACTATAACTATTGTTTGCAAAGTGACTATTAAATTATTACTTTACAAACAATGATTGCATTAATGTTTTAGCATACTACATTATTTTAGTTTGAATATTCCATGTAAAAACATTACTCAACTAGCCAACAAAACCAGTGAATTCAGTTTCAGTTATCACTGATCAGATAGTGACGACAGTTGAGTGAGACAAGTTCAAGTTGTACTTGTGTAGCAACTCAGTTCGTTGACTTGTCTATGGGCAACTTTGCTTTAATTATTATAAAACATATGACAACAACAAGCTCCACTTTACTGTAGCAGTGGGGGTACAAGCTGGGAGTCAGTCTCACACATGTGAAGGAATAAACATTCGCTTGATAAACTATCAACAAAGTAGGTTCTCTGTAGCCAACGGAAGAAGATGGGGATACAGGCGATTTCAGAGTAGCTTCCCTTCTCTTAGAAAGAATGGGTGGTTGATCACCAGGGCCGGGTTATATACTGGCCAAGACCTATTGACGCGTCCTCGTCGAGCGTCCTGGGCAACAGGTCCCTTCGGGGTCCTGGCTAAAGTCAGTAGGATCGCCGATTCCTCCGAAGTCGGAGAGTGTCTGCCTGTATGGCGAGGAACCACCAGTCTGCACACCAATAAGCCAGACATGGGACAACGGATACTCACGCAAACCTCAGGTCCTGTATGACATCACACTGATGTTAGACAACAGGATGCCTTCATCCGACATACAGGACTTCGCGTTGGAGCTCAAGCCAACGAACACAAGCAAGCAAGCAAGCATCAGTGATGAAATTACAGAAATCATGGTGATCACTAATAAGTTTACACTGCCATGCCCGACAATTACACGAGACAGTGATTTCCAGGCTGTTGTGTTGTTGAAAAACACTGTCTATTGTAGTTGTAGCTGTTTGCTCTTCTACAATTGAAATATTTGGGGAGTTGCAATGACTTGTTCCACAGTAGGCAAAGAACGCACAGATTCCGAACGTGCACGTGGGCTCCATGCTGATTGTCGATCAGGATTATAAATTTATGTGATTCTCTTGCAGTCTTGACAAAGTGTAGTCCATTGCCCTATATAAACAACGATCACCTTCGGATTAATAGGTCTGTGAGGGTAAAACCATGGGCAGCTGCTTTGGTGGCTGACTAGTTACCGGACTATCATTCTGAGCCGGTGACGGACCCCACTATTATTAGTATTATTATATTATAACTTCTTGAGGTTGAACGGGGTAGGAGTAATGGTGAAATCGAATCGAGGAAAAGAAATGCAGTGTGCACAGTGTGTGTCCTTGGCATGATTCATCAACGCAGACACTAGGCTATAGTCGAACCTCAATTCGATAGACAAACTAGTGTTAGTGTCTCCCGAACTTTTGTCAACACATGCCTTCGAAGTCGGATGTGTCAGCTGAAAGGTGCAATTATCGCAGCTCTGCTGTAAGCAGGCACAACGCAATTACGTCCAAAAAGTATTCCGGATGAACGCAGAAGAAGAAACTATAGTCTGTTCAGAAATGAATGCCTTCATTCACGATCAATTATTTTGAAAACTGTCTGTTGCATCGTTATGAAATTTTTCCTGCCGTCTTATATTTACCCCCACCCAAGGAATATGCCTTTGATAGGTCCAAAAGCAACTTAAATCATGGAAAGCGGCGACATTTCTTTGATGTTTTGGCGAAAAACTAGTGAATTCACGCTAACAAACTTGTTTTACAGTACCGCAACCTCAATTCGGATGACAACACAAGGCGTATCCAGATTCTTATGGGAGTGGGTGCAATGTGTATGTAATATAAGTAAAGACAGAATTTACAGAGGCATGGGGTAAATAATGTGGAACCGAAATGGAATTGGACAGGAAAGTAGACAGAATATATTTCTTACCTTATATTTCATTTCCTTCTTGTTTCTTCAGCTTCTGGTTAATAATGTGTACACAAGGAGTCATGTTACTAGGATGCATTTAGCTTTTTATATGGAGTTCGTGATGGCTTCCAAACAGCTGTGCGTTAATGTGCGTATGGAGTGACCATAGATGATACAGCAGTTTAGTCATCATGTGTCAGTTTTTAAGGATCTGTTCAGCTGTCTGTGTAGTTTGTTCACACGTGCACATTGGTGACAGAACCGTTTTGAGTCTTCGTGAAAGATTGTCTACTCTGCTGTTTACTGTTCAGAGACGGAACATGATTATTACCTGTTTTGCACGACGAATATAGCTGTGAATGTCTCTGTAGTGGGCTTCCTTCTTAACGGCCAAGCTGTTGGCCCTCTTTTCATTGAAGTTTATAGATTGATTCGTATGTTCGTGTGTTGTCCCCTCATTTGACAACGTGTTTGTTCTCACGTTTCTTGGAATGCCACACTATGTCAGTTTCCACCGCAATATTACTCTTCTGTTGGTATTCAATGCGTTTAGTGTTGTTGTTTTTTTCAATACCAGTTGTTTGTCACCGCTGAGGGCTTGCGGAATTGAAAATTCATCACTGTGGAATACAAACTGTTGCCATTGACATTGTGCTGATGCTGTAATGTTTAGGGCCTGCAATTCGTCTGAATAGTTGGAGCAAAATATCCCAGTAAGTGTGCACGTGGATTAAGGTCTGCGATCTGCCCAGACCTTAATCTGTGTCGGACGATTCCAGTAGGTTGATGACTGCTCTCGGTTGCATAAAATTCAATCCATCCTTTCTCCAATAGTCCTCTTCCTCTTTCAACACATGGTCCTCACATTTTTTCCAGTAACTTTTATCAATATTTAATAGCGCGGACTGGGTTAGTATCTTGACGTCAGACAATTTGAATGTAGTATTGTCAGCTGTCACATGTCTTCTAATTTTAGCCCACACAAGTATAGGGTGTAAATAAGAATGGTACGGGGGAAGTCTCAATCACATATGGCCATGCTCTTCTATCAACTTGTAGATTTGATATTTCTTGCTTTTTTGCGCCTGTTTTACAAGGGACAACAACTGTAGCTTGAAATATGTTTCTGGAAATGGTATATTTTCCCTTCGGAGCCATATCTTTATTGCTTCCTTTGTGCTCGATGCGTAGGTATTTTGTCTTCTTGGGCAACAACATTGTGATATGATGCATTGTCCATGATTAGACAAGACGGTCTATCAAGGGATGGAAGTACTGTATTCTCGAGCCAATCTCTAAATACATTACCATTCATCTCATTATGATAATCCCTATTGTCTGTATGCTTTGATACGAACACGAGTCCAGCATTCTGTAGTAAGCCATTATGAGTACTACCAGCATAGGCTATGACCAAACGCTGTCCTTTACTACTGGGCACATATCGCTTTATCTTTCCATCCACTGATTGCCATTCCTTTTCACTTGTGTGGTGCGCATTGATCCACGTCTCATCCAAATACACTATGTCATAATTTTCTTTGCGCATTTCCCTTATTTCACGTAGGTATCTGCTTCTCATGGCTCCTAAATGCGGTTGCTCACAAAGGATATTTCTACCTCCCTTATACTTTCTAAAAGTGAAGCCTAATGTCCTTATAATTTTCCACAAAGTTGTTTTGGATAGCTCTATATTATTGTTCTTTCTCAACCAAACCCTAAGTTTTCTTACAGTCACGGTTTCTTTGGCATCCAGGCATTTTTATAATAGCTCGCCTTATGACATCCTTGTCAAAGCTGTCTACAATTGCCTTTCTACCTACCGTTTGCTTATCGCGTGTTGGTTTCATTCCAGATTCTTGCACCCATCGACGAAATGACCGTTTACTCAAACCCAATGCATGCACTGGGTTTTCTTTTCTCGGGATTTGTAACAGTATGAAACAGTTTCCTGCGATCAGCTTCTTGACAAAAATATGTGTACAACTTCATATCGATGCTTTAAGTAGTACAAAATTTCACATTCAATCCCACTGAAAAATATTCACACTATTCAAATATTAGCGATAAATGGTAAGATTTATTTATATAATCACGTTTCATGAAAGCACCCGCATTGACGACACCTCTGAACACTCCCATTTAACTGCGCACCGTTCTTGCCACAACAGGTACCACGAGAAAATTTTTAAAAGCACGGATGTGTCTGGGTGATGGTGTAATACAATAAAAACTATGGACTTAATCTCTGACCCGTAAATTATACACCGCACATAAACAAGCATTGAAATCTGCTGTACAATCTCCGGAACAAAATATTTTTTGTTGGGTGGACATAATGATAAGGTTATATGCTAAATCTCATCATTTTCCCTCAGTTGTTTACTGAGATATGGATGTTTATATGGAGGCACCCAAATGTGAACAGACTATAGTAGTAGCAGCACGTGTGTGAACTACGCCAGAGTTATACACACACACACACACACACACACACACACACACACACACACACACACACGGAGGACGCAGCTGGAAAGTTACAACCCTGAACCTGGCGCGAAGAAATACCTAAAAGCTAAATGTTATGGCATGCCAGACCATGGTTAGCCACTGGTCTAGGAGCGAAGCTCCTAACCGACAGTTATAGCATTGCTTTACTGATCCGGCAGCTTCTGCAGCTTGTCTTGTTACAGTCGTATTGGTGTTACCTTTCCTCTGGAGTAAACTAGGCAGGCCGAGAAAGAGAGTCAGACTGCATGGGCAACGCGTAGTTTTTTTTTTTTTTTTCAGTTCAGCCCAGGCTTTATGCTATTGTTGAAGCAAAATGTAACAAACTATGTCTGTCAAGACGGCAAAATGACAGAAACCTAAAGGCATTAATGTATATAATGTAACAAATAGTATGCAGTCATTACACAAACAATTAGAAAAGCTTGCTGCATTTGACGTCTGGGTGTCTTGTTGTATTTTGTAAATGTAAAAGAAAACACGCAACGCACCTTGTAAAAAAACAGTGTTGTACGAAATAAAACACCATATTAAAAAGAAAAACGTGTGATTAAATAGTAGCAAGGGACATAACTACATAAGTTATTTCAAAGGACAATACTAACAGTAGAATGACTGTATTAGGTAATTTAAATAATTGTATTAAATTATCTTTTATGCATTTTAAAAAATAAAAGTTATCTAACGTTATAAACACAATAAATAAACGATAAAAATATTAAGGTATCTTCAGAATTTGAGTAAAAATAATGGCTTTATTTTAGACGTATGAAAATGTTCTAACGCACTTTTTCTATTCATCTTTAAAATAACAGTCAATGTTTCATTATGGTATCAGGAATACTTCATGTAAATAAAGAAATTTTTTTCCGGTCTGTTTTACAGGCCAAATAAAATTTAAAAAGCATAATCTATACAGGACGTCGCAGTCTACCATAGCATTTTTTGACTATTTATGATATCCATTTTCATCACACTACCGAAGAAGCCAAGAGCTGTTGAGTGTGAGGATTACAGAACTATTAGCTTAATGAGCCACATAACTAAGACACTACTCAAGGTCATACAAGAAAGAATTCAACATAAAATAGATGAGGAAGTAGCTGAAGAACAATTTGGGTTCCGCAAAAACAGCGGCACCAGAGAAGCAATTATCTGTTTGAGGATGATAATTGAAAAATATATAGAAGTTCAAAAAAGTGTATATGTTTGTTTTATAGACTACAAGAAAGCTTTTGATAGAGTACAACATGAACGACTAATTACGTGCCTTCAAGATATAGGAGTAGACGGAAAGGACATCAGACTTATTAGTAACGTGTACTGGGAACAAGTGGCGTCTAATTAGATGCGGTAATAACTATTCAGTCGCCTATAGAGATAAAAAGAGGAGTACGGCAGGGATGTGTACTGTCCCCAAGCCTCTTCAACTTATATACAGAAAGAATTTTTAAACAAGTTGAAATGCCTGGACTCAACATCAATGGAAGAATCATAAACAATCTTAGATATGCTGACGATACCGTGTTACTAGCAGAAAGTGAGCAAGAGTTGCAAGACCTAGTGGAAGAAGTAAACAGGCACAGTGCAGAATGTGGCTTAGATATTAACATCCAAAAAACAAAAACTATGATAATTAGCAGTGAAAAGGAAAGGTCATCAATGAACATCACAGTAAACGGGCAGATACTAGAACAAGTAACAAGTTTCTCTTATCTTGGACATATAATAACAGATGATGGCAGAAGTGAAATGGAAATCAAAAAGAGAATAGGAATGGCCAAAAATGCTTTCAACGGCATGAAATCAGTATTAACATCTAAAGAGATTAATAATGCATTAAAAATGATAATTGTCAAATGCTACGTATATTTAACGCTACTGTATGGCGCGGGAGCCTGGACATTGAACAAGCAACTAGAAAGTCGCATAGAAGCCCTGGAGATGTGGATATACAGACGAATAGGTCGTATTTCATGGAAACAAAAACAATCAAATACAGAGGTCCTAAAAAAACTGGGAATGAAAAGAGAGTTGATGACAGTGGCGTCACTGGGGTTGGTGTCACCCAGTGCGGTAAACTCTTGTTGTCACCCCTCTAGACTTTCACCATGGTCTTCTTCCGAGTGTTCCTGTACCATATATAATCGCTTATAGTAATGTTTGTAAAATAAGTCAAAAAGTTAATAAGGACATAAGAAAGAAAACAAATTGAACAATATAACTTCAATACTTCAGGTAAAACATAAATAAAGAACTTCGACAAACTCGGACAAAGTTAAATTTTTGTTATTTTGCTATGTCTGCTTTGTCAAATTTGCAATTTTTTTATTTTGGTGTCATCCCTTGATGGTGTCACCCGGTGCGGCCCGCACCCCCCTAGTGACGCCCCTGGTTGATGAACGAAATAAAGAGGAAACAAGTGAACTATTTTGGCCACATTAAAAGACATGATACTCTTATAAAAACCATACTGGAAGGCAGGGTTGAGGGCAAGCGAGCAAGAGGTAGACAACGATACAAGTAGGAGGATAACATCAAGAGATGGACGAACATCAGCCTGACAGAATGTACAGTCAAGGCGAGAGACAGACAGTGTTGGAGATCCATTGCAGCCAACCTTCATTGCGGAGACGGCACCTGATTGATTGATATCTTGGCAAGTTTACGTTCAGTAATTTGCCATTGCTTTTCGAACGACGAGCACCCATAACAATTCGTTAAAAAAAAAAAACGCAAGGCTGTCTGCTGAGAAATCGCACGCAGCTGTGTTTCGAACGCGGGTATGTGGGATTACGAACTGCGTCGGTAAAACCTTCGCCATGGAGCCGGCACATGCCAAATACTTGTTAAGAAAAACTCAATACACACACACACACTCAATCACTCACTCACACACACACACACACACACACACACACACACACACACACACACACACACACACACACACACACACACACACACCTCCACACATTTATTTTAAAACAAAATTTCACAGATTAAGCAAAATGTTACTCCCATCAAGTTCACACTCACACTTCATACTATGCATGTTCAAACCACATACTTTGACACATACACAAGCGCGCGCGCACACACATACACACACGCATCACACACACACACACACACACACACACACACACACACACACACACACACACACATATATATATGGTAATATATATATATATATATATATATATATATATATATATATATATATATATATATATATATATATATATATATATATATATATATATATATATATATGAGAAGCATATATATATATGGTAATTTCAAGAGACGGAATGGCTAAAAACTCTGGCCACATACAAATAGATAATATGACCATTAAAAGAACGGAAACATACAAATACCTGGGTACAATCTTCAACTGCTCCAACATCATAAGGGAAGAAATACAAACTAGAATCAACTCTGGAAATAAGATATACTATGCACTACAACATCTACTAAAATCAAAGGCGCTATCTCGTAACACCAAAATCACAATATACAAAACACTGATCAGACCAGTTGTGCTGTATGGCTCTGAAACCTGGAGTACAACGAAAGGAGACGAAGCCTTGTTACAAACCTTTGAGAACAAAATTTTAAGACGCATCTTTGGACCCATTAGGGATACACAAAGTGGAGAGTGGAAAAGAAGAAGTAACAAAGATATTTATGATTTGTTTAAGTCCCCGCTAATCACTGGTATCATGAAGGCTAATAGACTACAATGGCTGGGGCATATAGAAAGAATGGAAGATAATAGGGAAACAAAACTCGCTTACACTCAGGAAATAAATGACCGTAGACCCCGAGGTAGACCAAGAAGACGGTGGAGAGATAATATACATACAGACCTACAAGCACTTGGAATCAACGACTGGCAAGAGAAGGTCCACCAGAGAGACGAATGGAGACAGATTGTATTTGCAGCAAAGAACCTCAATGGCTCGGAATGCTGAAGAAGAAGAAGAAGAAGAAGAAGAAGAAGAAGAAGAAGAAGAAGAAGAAGAAGAAGAAGAAGAAGAAGAAGAAGAAGAATATATATATATATATATATATTGTCATACGTCGGGGTGCCCCCACCGACTAGATGAAAGTATTTTTCACTGGCGAGCAACCCCAAATAGTCAGAAACTGACTAGGGACAAAAACTATATGGCTGAACTATAGATTAAGCCCTGAATATCCAACGTACAGCTCCAAGTGGCTCGTAAAAAAATGAAATGAACTGTGCTGAATATTCGCCAAGGAATGGGAAAGAGAAGGTTAGCTAAGATAGATGTTTAAGTCTAAATATATTATTATAGACGACTATCTCAGTACACCAATGTACACAACAACACGTATGCACAATTGGAATTAAAATATAACGAGAGAACTATGAGTTACAATGCTACAACATTTATTTACTAATCATATTACACATGTAAGGTTTTTCCAGACGATGATGGATGCGTATGAGTTTCTGTACTACAGTAATCATGAATGTGAAATGATTAATATACAATACGTAACTCTGAATCCTGTCTGGATCAGTGAGAGATCAGCAACTCTCCAGTGGAAACAAAAAGAAACAGCTTGCCGTTATTCTGACGATCCTGTCAGTCCTGACACTCCTAGTCGTCACTCGTTCTTGAGATCTACAACATAGGTGCTCCTTGTGAGAGCTTGGAAGAAAGTCAAGAATGTGTTATATCTTGTTCTACATCAGCACAATCTTAAGTATAACATATCATAACACAAACATATACAATGACCAGTCTGGCCAAGTTTATCTTCCAGCTCTACTGCGTTCACCATCCTCCTTCTCCCTACTGTCTTTAGTCTGGGACGGGCTTTTCAGTTGTCTCACACGCCTGTAATGATTACATTTCTGCCGCCCCATGTCCATGTCGCTAATACAGAAATTCTGTGTCATACAGCCGCTCCGTCCAAAGTTGGCTTAGCAGCTCACAGGATCGGTAATGGTATTATAATAATGCCGAGTCATCCGGGCTTACAAGCCGTGACCAGTAGCTGTGCCAGGTTCCCATGCATTACCGTGAATGCACGCCCACAATACACTGAGAAAGTTTAGCACCATATACCCTATACCAATTGTGGGTAATATCTGTACCATTACACCTCTGCTTCCAACACAATCTTGGCCAATGTGCCAATGCGCAGACAATAGCATAACACTTCATATTGGTAGGTTTGCATATGACAAATCAATATATCAAACATCCAATACACACAAACATATTGATTAAACTAGACATATTATGATACTTTAACATCATAGCATAATGCACTAGTTAGTTTGTATGTATACGAAATGAGACGTATATACACAAAAAGAATATGTATGAAGCATATTCCTAGCATCGTATATTCATATGAAATTACACATACATACATCCAACCTATCCATAAACATTATATTACTTAAAGATGGACATCTAATGATCATCATCATCATCATCATCATCTTCCACTTCTGCCGTCAAGCGTCGTGGGGAGGAATAATTTGCGTTCCAGCGCCCGGTGGACGGCACTGGATAGTGTCATTCCGTGTGGTTGTACAATGTCTCTGATGTCGTCAATCCATTTTCTTCTTGGACGTCCTCGTGGTCTCGTCGCAGATGATCTTTGATGTAAGGCCAGTGATGGTAGTTGCTGATGTTGCATTCTAACAACATAGCCAAACCACTTGATCTTCTGTCTTTCAATAAATGTGGCACAAGGTGTTGATCCCACAGTCTGTCTGATAGTAACATTTCTTACTCGGTCTCGGATTGTTAAGTTGGCAGCTCTCCTCAGGCATCTCATTTCGCAGGTGTTGATTTTGCGAAGGTGTAATTTGGATAAAGTCCAGGTTTGAGATTGGTAGCATAGGGTTGGTGTGAATATGCTGTTTATTATCTGTCGTTTTGCGGACATGGGTATGTTTGGATGTTTCAGTAAGGGTGACAGTTGATATGTAAGTGCACTAGCTTTTTGACATCTGATTTCAATTTCTCTGTCTAATCTGCCATCTTCTGTGATCATACTTCCAAGGTATTTGAATTCTTAAACTTGTTTCAGAGGTGTGTTATTTATCTGTATACTTAGTGGGCCTGGCGATCTGCTAACTTGCATTACTTCGGTTTTGGCTGTGTTTATACTCATATTGTATCTGCTGCAGGTTGAACTCAGATTAGTAATATGATTTTGTAGTCTGCCCTCGTCGCTGTAAAACAGGCACTGATCATCTGCAAATAGAAGTTCATTTATTCTCTGTGGGTCAGTTGTTTCATCTGGAGTAACGAGTTCTAAATTTTCTGAATCTGGTCTGCCGAGACTTGCTTCTTTGGAAATTCTGTCCATGTAGATATTGAATAGCAGGGGAGAGAGCACACATCCCTGCCTCACTCCTGTATTGACTGTGAACATATCTGATATACCTTCCTGTGTTCTTACTGCACTTTGGCTCGAGTGGTACATGGCTATGATGTTTTCTAGCAGTTGCCCTTCTATCCCATAGTCTTCAAGGATGGTCCATAATTTGTATCTGTCTACTCTATCAAAAGCCTTTTCTTGATCTACAAACACAATATTCTGCTGGTCACTATATTCAATCGTTTTTTCACAAATTTGTCTAAGTGTAAATAATGCATCAGTGCAACTTTTACCTTTCCGAAAACCGAATTGTGCTTTGCTTAACTGTTGTTCAACTATTAGTCTAGCTCTTTGTTCCAAAAGTTTTGCATACATTTTCCCTATATGGCTCAGGAGTGATATACCTCTGTATGTTTCGCACTCTCTCATATTGCCTTTCTTTTTCCATATTGGTAATATTATAGAAAGAACAGATGGTTCAATCAAAAATGTGAAGAAGCAGTCACTAGGAAGAAGAATGCCAGACATGTATGGTTAAATGACATCAATAACATCCAAAAGGAAGAGCATTTTAGAAATGCATGTAAAGAGGCTACAAAAATAGTCAGACAGCAGAAGCGAGAATATATGAGTAATATAATCAAAGATATGGAAACTAATCACCAGAAAAATGAATCCAGAAAATTTTTTAAAGTACTGAAGTCAATGAAACGAGGGCACCAACAAAACACATATGGTTTAAAAGACAAAAATGGGAATATGATAAATACCAATGAGGAAATGTGCAACACATGGAAAGAATATTTTATTGAATTACTAAATTGTGAAGCTCCAAGTAACATTTTCCCACAGGAAGAGGTTCTAACATGCGAACCACAAATTGAAGAACCTACATTTGAAGAAATCCTATATGTAATCACACGACTTAAAAACAATAAGGCAACTGGGACTGATGGAATTGCTGCTGAATTTATAAAGGCAGGTGGCCATGCATTACATCTAAAGCTATACGAACTAATAATAAAAATCTGGAGGACAGAAGAATTACCCCATGACTGGAAAGAGTCATTATTGATACCTATCTTTAAGAAAGGAGACAAGTTCCAATGTGGAAATTATAGAGGAATATCACTACTGTCCACAAGCTATAAGATACTATCCGCAGTATTACTAAATAGACTAAAACCATATTCAGAAGACATATTAGGTGACTACCAGGCGGGTTTTAGACAAAACAGATCAACAATAGATCAGATATTTATCTTACGACAAATAGCCGAGAAACATTGGGAATATAAAAGAGATCTCCATAACATTTTTGTGGATTTTAAAAAGGCTTGCTTGCTTGTGTTCGTTGGCTTGAGCTCCAACGCGAAGTCCTGTATGTCGGATGAAGGCATCCTGTTGTCCAACATCAGTGTGATGTCACACAGGACCTGAGGTTTGCGTGAGTATCCGTTGTCCCATGTCTGGCTTAATGGTGTGCAGACTGGTGGTTCCTCGCCATACAGGCAGACACTCTCCGACTTCGGAGGAATCGGCGATCCTATTGACTTTAGCCAGGACCCCGAAGGGACCT